>VDFB02107500.1:0-13463 GCA_007258455.2 Sequoia sempervirens | reverse complement strand
GGGAAATAAAATAATTTTAAATTGCCAACTTGGGCGTGGGAATTGGAGGGAATTATAAAAGCCCTTTTGTGAGCTCATTTGCATCATTCATGTTGAGAAGAAAATTGATAAGGGTTTTGCTCATTGGACTCGAGAGTCTAAAAATCTCAACTTCATTGAGGACGAAAACCCTCATGAGGAATAGTATGCTACAGGAGTGAAAGATCTCCCAAGGCTGCTTGCGGATAACTCCATTCAGGGGTTATGCATTGTACATTAACACATTCAGGAAAAGCTTCAATCTGGAATTCGAAGAATTTTGAAAGGGTTTGCAGATATATTGAGCATCATCTCAGAATCGAGGAATTTACGAGAATTAATGAAGAGTTATCAGAGTTGATCACTTGTGTGAGTTTTCCAAGAGAGATTTGGACGCCCAAGTTCAGGGTTTGGCGTCACACATCAGCAGGTTGAATTGAATGTTAAGGGTAATTTTATCTGTGAGGCTACGTTAAAGTTGGGAGAGGGATTGAGGATCATTTCCCTTGTTCAAGGTGTCAAGATTGGCAACAATTCATTGTTTCATCAGGAGGCGCCATATTCTGTTATACATTGACTATTTATTCCTCATGTGGCAGTGATAATTCATACTGCAGCCTGATGAATGCTGCCATACCAGTCAGGAGGTAATAAAATGGGACGTGGCATATTTTGATGAGTTCTAGGGTGTGCAGGGGTCTTCTTTCCTGGCCGCCAACTAGCTATTGCTGAGCAATGGAAACATTACTTCTTTGTATGTTGAAGTGGACCTAGATTTAAAGGAATCATGTGAGTTTTCCGAACTGACTGTATTTTCCAGCATAGCCTTGAAGGGTGAGCAAATGCTGCTGTTCATTCATTCTGGGTTGCTGCAGACTGTCATATGTCTCAGGTCAGAAATGTAATAATCATTGAATGAATATTGCTGCAACATTGTATTTACTGTTATAAACAACTTGTCAATTCATTTGGTGTTACTAGAATTTGAATTTCAGACTTATCTTATTTTATGCATTTGAGTCCCTATCATTTGGTTTATACTCAAGATCAAACCCAATTGGTGTAATGTAAACTGTTTGACAAAATGTCCCATATGTCAAACTGAAATAATCTGAGCGAAATCGCAAATTCCAATTCCAATTTGGGGTGGGGCATTACACAAATCAGAAAGTAGTAACCCAATTGGATTTGATCTTATCACGTGTATTCAAATATCCAAGGAAAATAATTTGAGTTCAAAGTCAAACCCTACAACAATGAATAACATGTTCTGTGCTGAGCAAATTTAGACCTTGGCTTGGGAGAGGCTATCATCAGAAAATAATTCACACTTGAGACCACAAAGGGAGGAGTAGCTCAGTGGTACAGCACTCAGCAACTAATACGGGTCCTAGATTCAAATACTCACTGGTGAATGAAAAATTAACCACAAAATTAAGAGTTCCTTATCAAACTGGAGGTCCTGAGTTCAACTCCTAGATAGTTCATGGAAAATTAACTGCTACAATGAATTATAAATCAAAATATTATAACTGCCTCAACAAATAGGGTTTCCTAAGTTGAAGTATTATTCCTTCCACGACAAATTAAAAACTGCAATAAACTGCAATTTGAAAGTCCTGGGTTCAAATCCTGACTTATCTATGGAATATTTACTATTACAATAATTTAAAAGTTATAACTGCCCCAGCTAATAGGAAATCGTAGGTTCAATTTGCTAGCCAGTTATGGAAAATTAACGGCTACAATAATGATGTGTTCTGTCAAAAAATTACGTACAGTAATATTCATAAAGTTTGCTATATTCCATCGAAAAATAACTGCCACAACAAATCAAGACGTTACAAGTGCCTCACAAAAGACAATGGGAAAAGGATGTGTTCTACCAAGAAAACATACTGAAACAATCTTGAAGTCTAATAAGTTTTTAAACGCGTGGTGTTTACCTAACGAATAAAATTATCAGATTATGTGATGATTTCAGTTTTGAATCAATGTATGTTCGTCATTAACCTATTTTTCAGTAGTTTAAATCATATGCCTGAATGGCCCGTTATGAAAAGAATACTTAATAAATCATATAAAAACCCTTTTCTCATGAGCCTGAATGGCCCACTTAAAATGCCTACTAATTCATATAAACATACACTTAATTTCTCCTTAGATTTCCATAAGCTATCATTTTCCCTTTTACTAAAACCTCTATTACCTGCATTGGCATTTTTATCATACACCTTCCAGAAAAGATTGATTGCAACCGGGACGATAGAAAAGAAACTAAGCTTGCACAAAATTCCATCACCAAAACACATAAACAAGAAAACGGCCTTTCAATTAACACAAGCATAAATAAATTCTTATAGCACAGTTATAGAAGCAAACTTTATGTACCATAGGACAAATGAATTTGAAGTGCTCCATCTTCCTTGCACCTATAATTGCTCTGAAAATATTCATTTCTTGTCATGTGCCACCCTTACAAAGATTTCAACAAAACAGCTGCAGCTTCACAAAAATACTAAGTAAGAAGCACATATTACACAGAGAAAGAAAATTATTCTTTGCTGCAGAATATAGGTAAATATTATAACCTAAATCCTGGTCAATTCTCTGCCCGCTTGCCTGTCATTTCGAACCTTTCAAGTGCACTTACTTCCAGCAAAAAAGTTGAAGAAATTGGGCACTTGTATTAATTAATAATATTTCATTCTTTTGAAAACAAAAACGTTTCATCCAATTCTTTTGGGAAATCCTGTGGTAGTTGCGTTTTAATAATTAATTTAGTTGTTCGGTCTTCATGTGTTATTCTCTGTTCTCGTCAGAGCACTCCTCGGATAAGATATTTTCCTGTTTTGTCGTTTGTCGTTTGTCGTCTTTCGGAAAGGATTTGGAAGACGCTTTAGATGCAGTTGCCTGAACATTTTTGTATTGGTGAAAGTTCCAACGATAATCTTCCCAACATGGTAAGTTATAAATGGGGATTCCCTTTTCTTCTTCCGACAATTTTACATAATATTTGTTGTTTCTTGTCATCCAGCTTTATGGATTGAACCTTGCTAAGAGAATGGTCTTTTAATATCTAATTTAATTAGATTTGCAATTTTTTTCATGCTATTTATCATTGAATTCAAATTTTTCGAATGGGATGTTTGTGTGATGCGTTAATGTTCCAAGAAAATTCACGATTCTAATGGTTGTTGGTGTGTTGCCTTCCCACTGATATTTTTTAAGTAATGTTCTTACATGAACCGCATTGAACGAAATACTTTTGACTTGCTATTTTCAAAGAAAAAAGTTGATTTTTTTTATTTTTAGGCATTCGAACTGTACAACTCTTAAGAATTTTCTGTCATTTTCACAAACCAACAAGTTTTTCATATTATGTATGTCATTTTCTTGAAGCTGTCTAATTATCATCCTCATGAGATTTAAAAGGATGACGAAGTAGAAGCATCAATATCTTTTTTGGAGGTTTTTCACAAATTTCAGGTGATTTTGTTCCATTTTTGTTGTTTTTTTTTTTCCTCTCTTCCTCATCATTCTATGCTTTCATTTGAAAACATCAAGTGTTAGCATAGTGTATTTAGATTAATCTATATCATTGTTTATTGTATTTTTATTTTGAAGCAATCACATATTCATTTTTAATATACCATTCAAAAAAATCGTTTTCATGAAAGTTAGAAGACCAATATGGGGTTTAACTAAGACAAGCTCCTCAAACAACCAATGTAGAAACTCGTTTTCTCACGATTTCGGAACTAATTGTTTTTTATTGTTTTTCTTCTTGTTTTGGTTTTTTTAGAGCTCTTGCAATAAGTAAAGGATATTAATAAGTGCTTAATTTTGAAGGAAATAATTTTAGTAATCTTGGAAATAAAATACAAGAAAGTAAATTGAAGTGATGGACTGGAATCGGGTAAAGCATAAGTTTATTATTCTTTCTCGATGTTTACATAATGATGAAAACCCTTAATTACAATCAAAAGGCAAGCAAATTGTAAATAATTAAAAACCCCATTTAATTCTGCAAAACACCTAAAGGTGTGAAGGATTTAATACTAACCCCATGATACATTCCCCGTGGTTCTAGGGTGAGATCGACCGTGAAAGTGGCGTGTCCCATCCCGGTGAAGAAAAGAAGACCAAAAGATGCGCTGCCCAGTTAGAATACCGTAAGTATTAACCCTCGCTCGACACAGACGATTCAAACATCACTACCAAAACTCGTATGGGCTATTGAGCTTCTGTGCCGTATGGCACGTTCTCAAATTTTACTGGCAGTATAATTCATTTATTGTATCAAACGTGAATAATTACTACAATTTAAATTCCTCGTAACTTCTAATGAAGCTTTTGCCCAACTCCGCAGTGCAATAAATGAGTCATACTTTTGAATCGGCAAACACCAAGATGGCTCGCTTCTCCACGCATTAACCTAAACCCTTGGCTTTCGTTTCTTCAAGAAGAAATTGCTAAAAATCAATTTTCATAAACATAATGAATGAAGTTTTCTCAAAGAAAGCTTATATCTTCTCAGTTGGGTCGATTTCCTTCAAAAAAGCATCATTTAAATAAAACTTGAATTTCACTTTTAATCTTTCAATAGTTTGGACGCCCTTTTAATTATAATCATTAATTAAAAAGTGGCCCCTTCTTCATGATTGTCGACCCCCTTCAAAAAGTCACTTAAGTTATCATATTAAATAATATTATAACTTTATAATATATGCTTCAATTAAATTAATATTTATTTTGGAAAATAAATATTAATATCTCTCTCAATAGAAGTCCAAATGACAAACCGTCTGAAGTCAGATGATAAATGACTAAATATGCATATGACCAGACCATACTGCTAAAAATAGCAGGGGTGCTCCGCTGAGTGTCTCCACTTACTAAAAATAGTAAGTCAAGCAAATGATGTCCGAAAGACCCCAAACGAAAGCCAAACTGAATGATTCTGATAACTGAAGCCAAGCCATGCCTCAACAAGACCCTCTATCCACCCTATCAGCCTACGAGGGCCACATAATAGGCTAATCTCAAGAACTGAGAGATGTCAACTGGAAGGGGACATCACAACCAACCAAAACATTTTCCCCTTCTTTTCTTTGTGTGCAGATTTGAATAGAAGAAGAGTAATATTTTCTAGTGACATATTTTCCTCTTTCATTTTGTTCATTTCAATTTATGTTACTTTGGTATTTCATAATTAGTGCATTTTTTATTTTGTTGTCTTAAAATATCTTTTGTACAACTATGAATTGGTAATTTTCATTATGTGTGTGCAAGGGTTGATTCTGGGCATGTATGTGCTTTTTGTCACATGTTTAGACAAGACAATAATGCAACACAAAGATGTCTATGTACGCTAGTGTTTGAGGCAGAGGCTCCTAGAAAGCTACATAATATTCCTTAAGATTAGCATTTTCCATTTTTGTAGGAATTAGATCATAATTCTTATTTTGCATAGGTATATTTTTAGCAGTTCTTTATAATTGAGTATTGTACATTGTAATTGAATATTTTTTATTATAATTTATAATTTTTAGTTGTAAACAATTGTGAAGAGGATAATTGAAATGATGATTAGAGTTGTACATTCATCCCAATGTGATGTATAAATTGATCTCAAAAAGACTTAGCTCTTTTCTATTAGATTAATTTTCATACCTTACACACAAAACTATGAAAATAAACAAAACTAATAAAACTTGTGAAGTAAAAAAATTATGTGTAGTATTGCTCACATGCCTAGATACTCCTAGTCAAGCAAGTCAAAAAATTTCATGAATTAAAACTCGTATACATATGTCAAATTTTGGAATTATGATTCTATGTTTAGCAATCTTTAATGCGCACATTCAAGTTGCCTCATTTGTTGATTAGTTCTTCCACTATACCAAATATTCCTTGTATTCTTTTCTCCTCGTCCTTTTGATCACTTAAAATCTATCACAACATTAATTTCATCTATAAAGATTTTTTGGCAACAATTGTATCCAAATTCTTGTTCCCATTACAAATTTAAAATTATATTTTTCTTTCCACTTGTTTCTCCTTCATAATAGTGATATAAATTAGTAAAATTTAAAAATAGAGAAATATTTATTCCTTTTAGCAAATTCAATTTCATATGCATTTGATAAAAAACTCTTAACTTGCACGACCCTATCTTCTTCCATTTTAGTTTATTATATGTTCCTTGAGGTAACCTCTCCTTCTGTAGATGTGCCAAAACTAAATCACCAACTTGAAAATCCTATTCTCTTAGCTTCATATCAAAGTGTTCCTTATATTTTACAACATTCTTTTCCAAATTATTCTTCACCTCCTTTTACAATTCATATAGATGATCAACAAAATCCTCTGCAGCAACACTTTTCCTTCTCAAATTAACAACATATCTTAATTCATCTACCCATTTGGGTTTGTTGGCGTTTCAATTCGCACCTATGGAGTGCGTATTGGAAATGGACAACTATGCACAAATAAACTACTCTTCAAATTAGGAGGGGAAGCTCCCTCTTTTGTTGATTATGCTTTTAAAAGAAACAACTAAACTAATGGCCAATCCTTTTGTTCTCAGTTTGGGAGCACAAGGTTTATAAAACTCTTTGTGTCATAGCTAAGATATTCTCCGGTTTCGCAAATTCAACTACAACTAAGCCTACGCTAAAATGCTTATAATTTCTCAAGTAAACTCGGAGCAAGAGAACTTAGAAGTAAACAAGTATGATTTTCTAACACAAAAGCTCAAATAAACTCGCATCCAACATTCACCTGAAGACTCATTGTACTTTCAATTGTAAGCTGAAATAAAGATTATGAAAGCCAATTACTAAAAGAAATGAGACAATGGATCAAAGCACAAAGGCGTGAGATTTATTTCCTCAAATATTTCTTGAACAACAATGGTACATCTAGGATAGAAAATTGTATGATGAAACAAACATATAATAGACGATCAAACCAGCTTCATAACATGACATTAAACAATGATTTGCAGCCACAAGTAAGCATAAACTCTTGTTCTTACAGAATGTGAACCAATACTAAATAGCAATATTGCGGGCAAAATGGCATAGCAATTTGTTATCACAAGCAAAAATTAAACAATAATGAGCAAGGTTGCTCTTATTTATAGAAGCTCAAAGGAGTAGGGAACCCTAAAATCTCCTTGAGTTAACATTTAGTTCTTGCTAATCTGCAAGATTTATTACTATATCTAAATGTAAGTAACTTAACAGTTAACTATAAAAACTACTTCAGTTAACTAATTCTAAACTAAACTAGAACTCCTTGTGTACATACGTATCTCCAAAAATAGACATGCACGTTTGGTGGGACAACAAGTTAACTTAGAAAGAGGCATCAAGTTAGTTGTTGTGTCTAATGTCTATTTGGAAAAGGTGGGACATCTTGACTTAGTAGCTCACTGACCGTGATTACGAGCAATCAACTCCTCCAATAAGTTGTTAACTGCCTCATCACCTAGAGATCATCACATGCCTCAATTGTCAGTTTACTGCTTGTCAAATATTTGAGTAATCTTGGAAATATATGCATACTTCAACTAGTAGTTCACTGATTGGTAACTTTAGCGGCTCTATAACTGGAGTGATGATCTATGTTTCTTCTACATCTTGATGCTTCTGATGCTTTTCTTGATTCTTCTCAATGGAAGAGTGTTGCATGATGAAACTGCAAAGTTTGACTACGAACACTCTAGCTATGAGAAATGCAAACAAACTCTCTACACATGTAGAATTCCAACAGTATTCAACCCTCTAAACTAGCCTTGAAAGGCTATCAGATACACAAGGTACGAACACATATGGAATCCATGGACTTTGAGTGTCTACGCCTTCTAAAGCATTTAAGTCAATCTTTGGATGCACTTGATGCAAATCTATGTCAGTTGTTTTGATGAAATCGTAAATCAAGATCGATTTGGTCTTGAATTCAGTTTAAGTGAATTGCATACTAAAAAACTAGACTGTTGACTATAAACATGGATATGTTCTAACAACTTTTTTCAATGAGGCTAAAAATAGCTTCTTGAGTGGCAACTTTTACAAAAATTTCTAAGACGTGGGTTTTGTAAAGAATGTATTTCTAAGCCAACCCGAATCATCAGAAATTCAAAAAACTAACTTTTCCTCAAACATGCAACAAATTTTAAGAAACAGAAGTTGTAGAGGCTACAAAGGCTATTTTTCCCCAAAAAAATTCGGCATATGGGTTTTGTAGGCGCCTACATGCTGATCAAACCCAGATTCTCTATTTTTTGAAATGATGACTTTTTTTAGAAACCCTAAAAATAGGGGCAGCGGGGCAATTTTCTCAAAAAAATCTGGCATGTGGATTTTATTGCCAATACTGTACTAAACATACCCTGATGGACAGATCTATGAAAAACTATCATTGACTTGGACATGCAAGAGAAAACCTAAAACAAGGATAGAAGAAATGTGAGGGGGAGAAGATAAAAGTTATAAACTGCCTCCTTCAATCCTCAAGAAAATGCCTCTATATAAACCTAATCTGATGAATTCCTAGCAAGAACGTACTAGAAAGATGAAGCATGAAAAAGTATTCCTCTATTGCAATCTAAACTTGGAACTACGAAGAACACTAAAATGGCCTCCATTAGATCCTTGAAAAGGTGTTGGAGAGAAAATACCGTATTTTAGCTTCAACAGGTACAAGAAATAATGGAGAAATGACACCTACGATAGAATAAATATCCATTTTGGAGGTGAGAGTGTTAGTTAGGTGTGCCAACCCTAATTAAAGAGTCAATTTTTGTGCATGCCTTGTTAACTGAAATTTATCCTCTAATTTTAGGATGTCATATGCAAGAGGAAGCATTGAAAAATTGTAACTAAGAGTCAACTAGATCCACTTTGACTTTTAGCGTCCAAGCTTTGAGGAGTTAGAAATTTTTTAAAGATTTTCAACTTTTGTTGTGACGAACTGCCTATGTTTGACCCTGAATTTTGGATGCCCAGTTGATCCTGAAGCTTAGTTGACAGATTCATCGCGAAGTTGGATCAAATCTAAAAAGATATTGCTGGGAGCTGAAAATCTCATAAACTAGTTTTCATAGCTTGAAATTTTATGCGATTTTTGCCAAAAGGGGGCCTTTTTCACCAAAAGCCATTTTTTGAATGCTTTTTAATCTCGACAATTTTACCCTTTGTGCTTCAATCTACAGCTACAGGTGATTGGCAACTCCCACAAACATGCCGAGATGTGGAATGGAAAACCAATTCAATTTCGAAAAGAATGACTAGTATTGCAAAGTCTGAAAGTTGATTTATGAGGCTCAAATTCAAGGGAGCCCCTGGCCTGCAAGGGTGCTTTTGTGTCTCTAAGATAGATTTTGCAATTTGTAACCTTTAATGAAATTCTCCAATTTGACCCTCATTTCTGAGAGTTTGACTACTCTGATGTTCGTGTTGATGATCTCATCGCGAAGATTGATCAACTCTGAAGAGATGTTATTGGGAGTCACGAAGTGTGAAAGTTACATCTGAGGTCCCCAAAAGTTGGGTGCCTTTTCCAAGAAGGGTGTATCTTGTTCAACGCAACCAATTTTCCATGTTTTTCAACTTTCCTTCGCCTCTGACATTTTATGCTTGATCTTCATTCATGAACGTTCAACAAGTCTCAAGAGTTGATTGTTGGATTCATTGCATAGCTAGAAGGATTCTAAGTAGATCTCTAGAAAAAGGCAGCTACTGAAAATCTCATCTGATTGACCAAAATTCTAGGCGCCCTTGGCCTGTAGGGGTACATTTGACCTTTTGACTTTCATTTCATCCTTTGTTTTATGTGTTTTTTATCAACAACTACTGTTGTTTGATATGTCTTGTGGACTGGCGAACAGATTCATTGCAAAGCTGGACTGAAGCCAATAACATCATCTAGAGATAAAAAATCCAAGAATTGACATCTGAAGGCTTTTATTCTTGGGCACCCCTGGGCTACAAGGGTGCATTTTTCGTAATAGTCTACCATGTTGGATGTTTGTTGACCTTCAACATCTTTTGCCTCTATCGTCATTTGTTGATGTTTGACAAATTTGTTGGATTTGCTTGATGATTTGTTGGAAAGCTAACAAAATATTGGAGAAGATGATTGGTTTTACAAGTGTTAACAACTGCATTTGACCTCTCAAATTCAAGGGTTCCCCTGGCCAACAGGGGCACTTTTGGCTTCACACTTGATCATTTTCTGATGATTTCACCTCCTTCATGATTTGCGATCACTGTGTTGCTTAGCTATTTCGACTATGTTGAAGCATTGTTGTTGCTGATGCGAGTACATTTACTGTTCTGATTGCATTCACCATTCTTACATGCATAGACATTGCAAAGTTGACTTGGGTGTTGACTGCAAAGGCATCTCCCTTGTAGCAAGTTGTATCATTTCCAAACTTAGAATATTTTTCATATTTTTCACCTTTTGAAAATCCCCTTCGTTGCGAAGCATCTTTTTTAGCATCTTTCACCACATAATCTTCTATGATGTGTTTGAGGCTTAGATTTTGACACCTAGTATTTGGCCATCTGTCATTGTTAACCTCAGAGGTCCTAATTTTTCTCCTAAAAAAGTGAAGTAGACCCACCAAAGCAAAACTGACTTTTTCTTGATTCTGACTTGACCAATGTGATCGTGAAGTGAAATAAGCTAGTCAAAATTATTTTCAGTCAATTCTAGAAAGATCCTATTTTTTAGGATTTTTTCTAAAAATAGGGGTCTGAAACCCTAATTTTCAAAATTTTCCAGTATCCTCTAGACAATAAACCCACAAAAAGCCCATGCTTTGTTTGACCTAAAATTGACTTTTGATGACAATTTTACAAGATTTAGACCATTTTAATCAAAATTCCTTATTGAAGCGAAAATTTTGTTTTGGGTACAATAGGGTTGTAACCATAAATAATCTAAAAAGGAATCTTACTCAAGTACTTTTATTAACCAAGTCATTTTAGGAAAATTTAGCTTGCCAATATCAAATTCCATTGATTCATTTTACTTTGTGTTAGGTATCTTAACAAGTTTCTAAGACCTTTATTAACAACCTCCATTTGTCTATTGATTTGTGAATGATAGGTTGAACTGAATCCTAATTTTTTATCCAAATTTCTACATAAATTATGTAAAAAATGACCAACAAATTTCATATCTCTATCTAAGACAATACATTTTGGAAAATCATATAATATAACCACCCTGTTAAAGAATAATGTAGCAATATGTGTTGCATCATTTGAATTTAAAATGTGCCAGTTTTTTAAATCTATTCACCATAAAAAAAATAGAGTTATTATCTTGTTGTGTCCTTGGTAATCCAAGAACAAAGTCCATATTCTCTTCCTCCCATCATTTATTTTTGGTGTAGGTAAGGGCTGATATAAGCCCATATTTTGACTTGTTCCTTTTGTATGCTAGCAAATTTTGTGACTTTGCACTATATTATTCACATCCACATCATCCTTGGTCAATAGTAGCCTTCATTAAACAATGTCAAAGTTTTATCCACCCCAAAATGTCCACCAAAACCTCCACTATGTTTCTCTCTAACTAAATTTTCTCTCATTAATCCTTGAGGTATGTCATATAATTGTTGTCCATTAAACAATAATCCCTCTTGAATAAAATATTCCAACCATGGTGTAATAGCTTTTTCAACTGGTTTCTACACATTGCCCATGCTTTTTAAAATATGAATATTTTTTTATAAAATTTATTAATTAAATCAAATCATATAATATTTATCCTCGTCTCATTTAATAATAAACACCTATGACTTAATGCATAAACTACCCAATTAAACCTACCACTTATATGCCTCTAAACAAATGAATAGTTGTAAATAAACTCAATTGACTTCATATGTTTTTGAATCAACTTACCTTGATTTTTTATAAGTTAGAATGCATGATAATCCATGTACAAAATAATTGCCTTGGGTAGCAAGTAATGTCTTCATTTATTGACAACTTGAACAATAGCATAAAACTCTTGTTCATAAACTAAATATTTTATTTTAGCTTCATTTATTTTTTCATTGAAGTAGGGTATGGATCTTCCCTCTTGACTTGAACCCCTCTTATCACTATTGCACTTGCATCACAATCAACTTGGAATGCTTTATTGAAATTCAACAATGCCAATACTGACTATTTGGTCACTTTTTCCTTCAATAACTAATTTTTTTTTTGTGTCACCACTATCCACTTTAATTATTTCATAACACCCTTTATTGTCTCTGTGATGATGGGTGCATAATACTACTAATTTTTTTATAAAAACTTGCTAGTCTATGGAAACTTCTTGCCTCAAACATACTCTTAGGTGATGGCTAATCCACAATAGCCTTGACCTAATCTAGGTTCATTCATAAACCATCTTGTGAAATGACAAACCCCAAATAAATTAATTCACTTTCATAAAGTTGCACTTTTTAAGATTAATCAATAACTTCTCCTCTTTTAATATTTATAAAATTGCCCTCAAATGCATTAATGTTCCTCTTTTGTCCTAAAAATTAGATTATCATCTAAATATGCAATAACAAACTTACCAAGGAATGCTTTCAACAATTCATTCATCAACTTCATGAATGCACTTGGTGTATTTGTCAAGCCAAGTGGCATGACCAAGCATTCAAATAATTTATCCTTTGTCTTGAATGCAATCTTCCATTCATCTCCTTCCCTAATCATCATTTGATGATACCACTCTCTAGGTCAATTTTGCGAAGTACTTGGATCCACTTAAATAATCCATTAATGCATTAATTTGGGGTATCGAAAACTTAAACTTAATTGATATCTTGTTGATGGAAATTATCACATACACCATTCTCCATCCTATTTGGGTGCCAACACAACTAGTATTACACGTGGACTTAATCTTCCCCTTATTAAACCCTTATCCAATATTATTTTACTTATTTATTTTTCTCCTTACACTCCATAGGGATCATCCTATAAGCTACCTTATTCAATAAACTAACCCCTAGTATTATGGAAGATTGTGTAGATGATATTTTGGGAAAATAAAAACAAGAGTGGGTCATATTCAAGTGCTAGAGAAAATATTTGACCATTTGGAAAAGTACTAATTATGTTTGAATCCAAAGAATGTGTATTTGGTGTCACATATGGAAAATTCCTTAGGTTCATCATGTTTCAAAGAGGCATAAAAATTAATTTGGATAAAATGAAAGCAATATTGGACATTCCTCCACCTAGGAATATTAAGCAATTGTGTAGCATTAAAGGGAAGCTATAGTCCATCAAGAAATTCATAGACCAACTCGTAGACAAGTGCCTTGACCATTTTTACACCTCCTACATAAAATGTCAACTTCAAGTGGAACAATAATTGTTAACAAGATTTTCAACATCTTAAAGACTATCTTG
>VDFB02107499.1:0-19408 GCA_007258455.2 Sequoia sempervirens | reverse complement strand
ATCCAACTGAGATCTCCTTCTGGTTAACAACAACTGAATTAAACTGCAGTTAACGGATTCGGGTTAGATGCAAATCTTCTCGCAGGTCCACCACGCTCGTCCAGTTTACTTTTGTCCAAGACAAAGCAAAATCTTACTAGAATTTCTTGGACCCTTTAAAAAATCTCCTCCTTTTGATGTTCCCCTTCATCAGAACAACAACAGTATCGGACAAGAACATTACACGATACGATATAGGCAGGAAGCCTACCTGCTCCACCCCTTCAGGCAAGGAAAAGGAATAAAGAAGTCTTAGAATGGAATACCCATAGAATTGCAGAATGAGAGAAACAGTAAAATGAACAAGGTTTATGTAATGAACTGGTTTTTGAAGAATTCAGTGGTCGTGGGTTCGAATAGAGCGCGCAAGAGGAGTTAACTGTGTCTGAATATGGTGGCGTAGAGGAAGTCGAGAGCAATGTTCTGCACCGGCGAAGCAGATAGTTTAGGGATGGTAGAGCAGCGAACATTGGCGGCGCAGCACCAGTACGTGATGAATCGCGCCATAAATGTCGGCGCCTCCGCCGGGGGCGGCGGCGGCGGCGGAGGAGGGGAGTTGCAGGTGCCCGTTTCGATCCCAGCGGCGGAGGTTTTCCGGATTTATTCCAACGGCAACAACGTCACTAACTGCGCCGCCACATTGGGGATTCTGCCCCCACAGGACAATAATTGCACAGGCCCTCAAAACCTTTGTCCAAACCCTCAGAACCCTATTTCAAACCTGCAAAACCCTCATTTTAATCGTCAGAACGATTGCTTGACTCCTGAAAGCCCTCAGTCTAACCCTTGTGGAAATTCTCAAAACCCTTGTTCAAACCCTGCAGAAACCTTGAAGGTGGAGAGGGTTTTCTTGTACAAGGAATGTCAGAGGAACCATGCTGTTAACATAGGCGGCCATGCCCTTGATGGCTGCGGAGAGTTTATGGCCAGCGAAGAAGATGCTTTCAAATGCGCTGCCTGCAATTGTCACCGTAATTTCCACCGCCGTGAATTGGAGGGCGAAGAATCTGAACGCCCATGCCGCTTTTGCAAAGAAACTAACAAGTCTGGAGGGGCAGGGATGGGACCTTATTACCCTCCTCTTCCAGTTCTTCCCCATACTTCCTCTTCGACCCATATGCTCATGGGCTTCAGCCCTGGGCTTGCAGAATCTGATGACCTTGATACCCACAATAACATCAAAAATCCTGGTAACTATCATCACAGAGGCATGAAGAAGAGGTTCAGGACTAAGTTTTCGCAGAATCAGAAGGATAAGATGTACTTGTTTGCAGATAAGATTGGGTGGAGAATGCAGAAGCAGGACGAGGCTGTTGTGCAGCAATTTTGTAATGAAATTGGTGTTGGTAAGGGGGTTTTGAAGGTATGGATGCATAACAACAAGCATACTCTTGGTAAGAAGCATTGACACACAACAAAATTCGCGTATTTAAATTGTTTAAGGATTCGATTCTTCTGGTTTCCAGGATTCCAGCATTCTTTAGGGGGCTTTTGTTTTCTTTCTGGTTCATTTCTTCTCCCTTTGAGTTTATAAATTGAAATGCCTTTCTTACCTAGCAAAAGGGACATTTTCTGGCACATTATTCCTGTTGAATTGTATTGAAAATGTTGAACTGAGCATAATTGTAAAGTAAATCCATTGTTTTTCTGCTTTAGGGAGTTTCTTCCGTTGTATTGGGTAGGGTTGTCTTTGTGTGGCCTTGAGCATTTGATTGGCTGCAGATCACCCTCTTAATTTTTCAGTTGTAATGCTGGAATGAACCAGTGGGTATACAAATCTATTTATAATTTTATACATCTTTAGGTTATCTTACGTTGTAGGGCTGAATGGTTTAAGTTAAGAATTTGTCTATAAGTAAGCCTGGCAGAATGATTCGATAGTCATGATGCTGTCATGAATAAATGGGTAGACATATATATTCATCTTATTCTCTGGGTTTGAATGATTATGACACCATTTTGTCTACTCCTAAGCCAGGCTAGATGATCATAAAGTTGTAATGCTTGTAAACCAATGGGTATACAAATATATTAATCTTTATGCTCTCTTTCAATGGCGCTCAATGAATATGGTCCCAACTTGTCTGCCATGAAATCTGGTTAGATGATTCAAGCAGTTGCAATGCTGGTATGAATCCATGGGTATACAAACATATTTAAATTTTCATATTTATGCTCTGCCATGGTAGATCCTGAAAAATGAATGTCACAGTTTGCCTGCTTTTAATCCTGGCTGTATGGTGTATACAGTTGTAATGCTGGTATGAACCACTGGGAGTAGAAATATATTTTACTTTATCATTATGTAATCTTCTATGTAAGGTTAAGTGATTATTGCACAGATTCATTTACCATTGTTTTTCACTATGAAGAACTGGATGTATGGTATGTTATTCTTCTCGCTTTGCAATTTGGAAACTATTTGCAGATATTCCCTACATGCATATGAAAATTGACCCGAGAACCAAAAAAACTCTAAAATGATGAAAATTGCCAAAAAAACTGTAAAATGATGAAAATTATGTGAGCTCTAAAAAGCCCATATCTATTGGCAAGCTCTGTCATGTCTCTCTGTATGTACTTTTACTTTGCAACGATGGGAACCAGTTTCTTTAATTACAATCTTCAAGAACTTACTTAATTCTTTTTGCAATCTGTAATATGTTTATTACTCCAACAGGAAACTCGTTTTTGCTATGCAAATCAGTTTGTGCAGTGACGTATGCAACTTCTATTTCTCCTCATCTTAAACAATTAGGAGTTCGAGTATGATAACATTCATCTTCACAAGAATTGTACGTTCCATTATTTTTGACTGAGTGAATGCTTGTTATAAAGTGGTGTTAACATGATTTTATCCTTTGAGGCTCTGAATGGTCAGGAACTTAGGATTACCGATTATGGACAATTATTCTTGGATATGTGAACTGGTACTACCAATTATATTTATGGTAATGCAACACAAACCATTTTCTAATACACATGCTGTTTGTCATTTTATCTATTATATTCAGGAGTTAAATTATGCTTGGTTAATATGAGTTGGTACTCTTAGCAATTATATTAATAATAATGCAACAGAAACCATTTTCTTTTACAATTTCTGTTTTGTTGATTTATCTGTAATATTTAGGAGTACAAGTATGACAGTATTCATCTTCACAAGAATTTTGTATCCCTGCTTTTTAATCAGCGAATGCTTGTCCTTAATTGGAGGAATATGCTCTCAACCTTTCAGGGACTGAAACAGCTAGAATTTTGTTCAATTTTCACTTCTTTGAGCATGCTTTATGTAATGAAATGAATGTGAGATGGTCTGATTTTCATTCTTGTACAAACATACCTGTCTACCACAAGCTGAATGTGTCCTTGTGACAAATCGTTTTTTCCTAGTTTTGAAAACAGTTTGCATGGCTGTATTCCATTTATCATAAACTGATAGAAAGGAATTTTGCTCTGTTTTTCATTACAAACTGATAAAAATTGTAAGCAAATTTGGTTAGATTGAACCCTTCATTTATTTTATTCAGAGTTAGTGTGAATACTTCTAAGTGGTTAAAGTGCTATATAAACCCTTCATTTATTTTATTCAGAGTTATTGTGAATACTTCTAAGTGGTTAAAGTGCTATTTAGTGGGATAATCTGTGTGCACAGGGCAATCAGTTGGCCTAAGTGCTGTAATTTTTTATCCTTATGCATAGTACTATTTGTTTGCCTCATAAAAACTAGAAATTGTTATGGAATACTGACAATATGTCAAGTGCGTATTCTGTAAATGGTAAAGTATTTTATTACTTCTTGCTAAAAAAATATAATATAAGCAGTTAAAAGGTTGTTGAAATTGCAATTGTTAGTTGATGTTTAATAAAACCATTATTTGATGTTAGGATTATTGTAGTTGCATTGTACTTAGATGGAACATAACTCTGCATTGCCAGACGCAAATATTTGAAAAATTTTCAATACTGATTTTTTGGTATTCTTGCGCAAACTTCCAGACAAACCTATCAGAATGGGCAAATAGCTCTGGTAGATATTCTGCTTGGGTTAGCAATAAGACTAGTAGTGGTAGTTTTGCATTAAAGAGACCGGCAATATCAACTGATATTATTAAAGCACAATGCAAACTCATTAGAATTAGAAAGGCAGGATTTCAGTGATTTATGGTGTGCCTGCAAATGCAAATGTCTTAAATGATAACCAGAGCTAAATCAATAATGTGACCAGTAATTTGATCATGCACCCGGGTAAAGGATAGTTGTTGATCTTCGACTAGCTAATTGGCTTGCAAATAGTTATGTTCAGATTACCTGCAGATGTTTTATCTTCATCTTCTTGTGTAGTTTCCTTTCATGCATTTTTTTCTGGCTTTATTTGTATAACTGTAGATAACATCAAGACAGTCCAGTTAGTTTTAGCAGTGCCAGATGGTTGCTAAAGCTAAGAACATGCACCTTATGAACAAAAAATGATGAAGGTAAAGAGAGTAATTTGAATATTATTGCTTACTAGACATTGTAAGAGACCAAGGCCAACTAGCAAATACTAAACCTGCAAGCAAGAATTTTCTGAACACTACTCGATAAAAACCCAGCCTGACAAGAATGGACTATGAGACCAACCTTTTGGAATAAAATGACGACGATGATGGGTATGTTGTATGTTATTGCGTACTAAACATTGTAAGAGAGTGGCTAACTAGCCTGAGCAAAACCTGCAGAGGTATTTCTTGAACATTGCAAGAAAAATCTAAGCTTTGCTAGCCTGAAGTATTAGATCCACTTATGAGAACAAAAGAGACAGCTTAACTTAATTTTTTGTTTAAATTCAAGAACAAAATCAGGTGTATGCCTAGGCTTGCCAGTCCACTTACACATTGGTAATCTCTTTTGGAATTATTTGATATCAAAGGCCAGAGAACTCTTTTTAAATTCAGCTACACATACCTGGTGCATTAATATGTTTGTTGTGTGGAGGGAAAGATAGGGATAATACTATAGTTGAGGTAGTAGATTTACAAGACCAATCATAGATATGAGGAGACCATAGGACATGGTGTGGTGTCAAGCAAATTTAATATAACTCAGAGGAGGAAAAAAATCTTTTAGGAAAGATTCGACATTCATTAACAGTCGTGTATTTTTTATTTGTTTTTAAACGGAAAAGTGTAGGGGTGAGTGGAACAATGTCCGTAGAAAGTTTCGACATTTCGACATGTTGTACGGTGAATGTTTGACTCCTTTATAATCGATAATAACTTATTGCACTTCAATTCCTCCCGTCCTACAATTTCCACAAAGTCGGTGCCATGGACGGCCCTATTCAATTGAATATAATTTCAATAACTACAAAGTGTCCTTTACTAGATTTCAATATTCTTGTTTGTAATCACATTATTTTATTAAGTCAATATGATTTGAATCACATTGTATCTTAAGTCAATTTGAATTGAAGGGTTGGTTTAAATAGTGAGGATAAACTGAAGGGCGAGTTTAATTAATGGAGGATAAAGGTATGCTCTATGTAGTTTAATTAGCGAGGATAAATGTATGTGTCATAATTATGTCAACATTAATGTTCAATTTTTTCAAAGTTGTTATTGGATTATAGGTTAATTGTTGGGTGATATTAACAAGTTAGTTAACCATAAACACATTAACTTGGTTGAATGATAACTTATTATGTATCATAGATAAAGGGCAGCAAGAGTTGATCATGGTAAAACAAGAGAAACCAACAAAAAATAATAGAAGAAAATTAATCAAAAGTGCTAGAAATAAAACACACCACAAATAAAAGAGATTCAGTTTACAATCACAAACATGAAATAAAAGAAAATCAATTAGGAGGTCAAAGAAAAGAGGGCAAATCTTGGGCACAAGTAGTAAATTGATTATTAGATACACATAGAGGATTTGTCGAGAAAGAGGTTAATAATCAAATTAGGGAAGAAAAAGGGAGAAGCGATAAGGCTATAAATATCATTACTGGAGGAGTAAAGGATTAAAAAAGAAAAAGGACACCAACAAACTAGCAAGTGGTTTTGTTAATGATCAATTACAATGGATAGAGTATATACATCAAGTAAATAGGATTACTAAAGTGATAGGAGGAAGGAGGTAGACATGTGATAATTATTATGAGAAACTTAAAATACAAGAACATGATATTAGGAAAAATAAGGTTTTTAAGAGGTACACAAATATACCTATATGAAGAGCTAATCATACTACACCAGGAAGAGACAAGAAAAGAATGGACTTATATGAAGGCAACAAGAGATGCATGAAAATGAGCATGGTTACAAAATAGAAAGCCCCAAATTAGTGGTCAAATGACACATAAGAAATAGGGATTTGGGGCTCCCTAAGATTACTTGACTATGGTATGATGGACTTGTAGAGGTTATCTTTGGCAAAGAGAACTTAGGTTGGGGCCTAAAACAAAAGGGAAATATATTATTATCCTCACAAAAATGCATGAGAATGAGGGTTGCGCAGTCCCCAATTTTGAAGGGTATATAAGAAACTATCAATTTGGAATGAAAGGATGATCATTGGCAAATAATACAATGGACACAAGTAGAAATAATCCAAACAAATTCAATTATAAACAACCTCAAAATCAAAGCTTTAGTTCAATATGATATTATCCTAGTTGAAATAAGTACTTTCCCATTGGAAGCACTAGCGATGGCCTAGTTGTTAAGCTACCTAGAAAAGGCTCAAATATAAAGAACCTTCACTAGTCTAGAATGGTTATAAATAAAGAACTATGTAGAAGAATAAGTGGATGAAACAAAACATCAAGTGGATAAATAAATGGAATAATAATATGCAATAATGTCTAGACATTAATGAGGAAATAAAGATGTAAGTGAAAAATTTAGATCTACCATGTGGACAAATCAGTTTGTCCAAAAGAAGACATGCTATATCAAAATTTTTATTCTTGGGTGGGACCATGGGTGCGAGAATTCAATGGAAAGAATTTTTTTTTGACCTAGTTAAGGACTAGCTTGCATCATATATGAAATTGGTAGGTGGACAATACCTAAGGAGGAATGGAAAACAAGAACTTACCTATTTTGCAACAAGAGTTGGTAGAGATAGGATGAAATTACATCATGGAAGACTTGACTTATAGTGGCATTCACATCATTTGAGAAGATACCCTAAAGGTGGATAATCTAAATGAAAGGATATGTGGATAATCTAAATGACTTGTTTGATGAGGTGAGATTGGATAAAACAAAAAAGCTTATTAATCAAGATCTACAATACAAAATATTGAATATCAAAAGAGGCCTAAAAATTTCTTAAGGCTTTTTATGGGCTCTTGTTTTCTTGAGTTGAATCTAGGTGTTGTTTCATGGTTGTTTCTCTTGGTCCTTTAAATCTTTGGTCTTGTTTCTCATTCATTAATCACATTTTAATACGTTGAAAAATGGTAGACATTGATGCTTATGTAATCTAGATATTTTGATCAACAAAAGTGAGAAAATCATGATTTACATTGGTTCTATTTTCGAAGGGCCACCCAACATATACTTTGTTGCCATTTGTGCTCGTCATAACAGAGTAAATTATTAATTGTACCTTATGACCAATTAATTTTTTTATTGTTTATTTAAATATTTCTTTATAATTTTGAATAAAATAAATTGTTTTAGATAAATTATTGAAATTTAAAAAATGTAATCAATTAACAAACAAGTAACTTGATAATAAATTTGTGATTGATGATATAATTGAAAAAAATGTGGTAATTGAATAAGAGAATATTGTCCTTACACCTAGGATCAATGATGGATAAATGATGTTGATACCATTTTGAATTGACTTGCCACATTTAGAAAGTTAATTGTCTTAGTTTGATGAATATCTCATAGTCTAATTATAATAGAAAATGATGCAAATTGATTTTGGGCCCTATGATTCTGTTCCCAATTTTTACAAATTTCATTTTACTTATAAAATTGATGTGAGCCATGTAAAATTGATTTGACATAACATGTGCCTGAGGACCTATTTGCCTTCTCCTTTTAGATGTCTAAATTTATCAAGTTGGTGTCTAGAGATACCATTGAGGAGCTTGCTAACTCAATAGGTGAAGAGTTTCTCTAAGGTCAAACCCCTTTGTGGATGCAATTTACAACAATGATAAAGATAACAAACAATATTCCTAAACATACAATTTTTTTATATGATGATATAGATTTATTTTCTTTATCACCCTTTAGAATTGAAGTGTGCTCTAATTATTCTTCTCTACGATCCTTGCATTCTCCTTCACGTGTCTGAGTACATAATGCATTTTCTTAAATACCATGACTAAATGACATGCCACATGAAATGAACTAAATTGGCTCATAAAAGCTAGTTAAAGGGCACTAGAAATTTGGAAAGTGAATAAGCCATTCCCATCAAGGAAGGGACAAATATAATGGGAATTAGCATGTGTAAGCTAATTTTACCATCATGATAATGTTGAAAGAGTAACAAATGCTTATTTTTTAATTGAAAATATAAATTTTGACTTATCTCAAAATCCATTGGATTAAAAGTTTGAGATCTTATTGCTCCCTATATGTATCTTGAAGGCATAATAATGTCTTTCTTAGAAAACATGAGAAAAGTGACAATTGTACAAACTTTTATTTTTGAAATTGATATAATTTTTTTGTCATTTTCAATGTTCAATACAAATAAATTTAATATGACTACCCTAATTATATTAGATACATGTAAGGAAATATGAAATAATTTTCTACATAATCCTATGAGGAGAGATGTTCCAAGTTCATTTGATCTATACACATTACAAAAATATTCTATTTTAGTAGTAAGATTAAATAATACCAAGAATGAAAGAAATAATAAAACAACTAGACAAAAGAGAATGAAATTAATATAATCTAGGAAAATCCATTTAAAAAATGTAGCCTCCAAAGCGCTAAAACTAATATATTCTCAATAAAAAATCAAAAGCAATCCAATAATAAGCTCCAAGCTATCATAGAAGATCAATGCTCTCAATCGAGGAGGAAATCATGTAAGATGTGCACTTTTGTAGTAGTGAACAACTAATATTACATTTCTCATGAGACCAATCCAAGAATAAATCTTATCTATATGTCCCACTCTAAAATCCCTAGGATCTCTCAACAAATGAATCAAGCCTCTAGGTGTGTACACTAAACTTCATTTACAATAAACGTGTACAAGATGATGATCAACCAAAATATGATGATCTAACCTCCACACAATTTATCCATTTATAAATAAGAGAGGAAAAAGAGTAGAAAAAAATATTAATTTTTCTAGCCACCCTTAATTGATGCACCCAAGAATCAATAATCAATGCACCTAAATACATCTCTAAGGTTGGTGCCCAATTTTGACTTTAGGACCAAGACATATTACAACCTCAAAGGCAATCCAAATGCTCTCTCCAATTCAAGCACCTAAGATGATTTATCTCACATGACCTTAAATTAAATGTTTTATATAAGACATATGATAAGTAAATACATTTCTCCAATGTGCCTTTTGTATTAAATATTTGTCTAATGTTTCTTCCAAATTAATTAATGAGCCTATTAAATCATCTATTCACTAAACAATGACCCCGATATTAAATACATTTCTAATGTTACATTCAACAATCACCCAGAAAAATATCACATCACAAAGTATGGCACTCTATTTTAAAATAGATTACAACTTACAACACATTCAACATTTTTGTGGAAAGTGTATGACATCTTTCCAAAGATTCTCCCACTTCTATATATTGCATTAGAGGCCAAATATAAGAAAATTAAACTCACTATAAAGGGGAGACATCCCCATAGGCATTCTACATTATCTTAACTTCATTATGCTCATGAGTTTTATCAAATCACCTTTAACATTCATATACTACATATTAGTTTTCTTTATCTAAACATAAAAGGTAGTATTCTTTGCCATGATAATAACATTCTAACTGTCACACTAAATCTTTCTTTAGCTTTATATTTGAACAAATTCTCTAAGGCCAATTTTTTTCCTTATAAGCATTAGAGTTGTCATACACTTTTCCCCTATAGTAAAAAAGAATCTACAAGCCATCTCTTTCTCTTCCAACTTACCACACCACTAAACATGGTAGGCACATGTAACCTACTAGTAGAACTTCTACTATAAAAAATAACTACCCAATTAGAATCCATGAATCCATGTGTATCTACCCTTCTACTCAAATAAATCCATCATCCTTGGTAGAAAATTGAACACTCAAACATGTATTAAATATACATGAATTACCTCTTCATTATAGTCCAATACTCCTTGTCTAGAATACATTTATACTTTCTTAGGACTCTTATTATTTGGGAAATTTTTGGTTTGTTGTAAATCATAAAAAATACCAACTACACTCAAATAAAGGACATGGTTCAAGTCCTCTATCTCATTCGGTGTAACAAAACACTACTCAATTGAAAGATTCATCCCATAGATATGAGAATGCAAACTAGTTTGTAAGATTGTATCCATAGAGAGATACCTTGTAAACCACGTCTTACATCATCACAAACTTCTCTAGCTATGTAATATAGATCCTACTCAAAACCCCCATACAAAAAAATTGTCTACACATTTAATCATTCAATCATAAGGTTAAACACAAATATTAATAAGAGAATTTGAAATATATAAGTTTCTCAATGGGAGAGTTGATCTCACCAATACCCATTTATCACATCTAGGAAATTAACCCTTAGACAGTAACCAAGCCCTATAAAAACTAATTTTTTCATAGTCCTAAACCCATACATTAAAAGACAAATAGAAAACTAAAATACTCTGAAAAACATGAGGTATACCTATTAGATTGTATTCTTTCTCAAGTGGAGCTCTTCAAGAGCGACACATGAAATTGTTCCTCTTCTTGTGGTGCTTTGAAATAATTTCTCTCTGAAAAACACCCTTATTAGATCTATGTTGAATTCACATTCAATCCCATGTGTAGGATCCTTGGTCTTTCTACTTAGAATTCTCAAGTGTCTCAACCCGTTCTTACTCTTTATCTCCAACAACTAGGAGATCTCAAGCCTCACCTCAATCTATCTAGCAATAATAGGTACACATACAATCATCTTATGCCAGTTAAAATTCAAAATAAAACATCACAATATCTAGGAACATCACTCTCCAAGGAAAAATGACCACTCTATTCAACACTAGAAGATGAACTCCAAATAATAGCCAATGCCCCATTGCATGATTAATACCAAAAATATAAAATACTTTTGGAACCATGATTTACATCTTCATAAGATAAGTTCATTTCTCTTCAACCAAAACATCTACCCATAAGCAACTACCAAGACCTAACAATTGATTTAGGATATACTATGATACACTAGTACATAATATCCATATCAACCAACTATTTGTTAACAATGATAGATCCATATTAATTCCAAGAATCCCACAAAGATTGATTTGGAGCCTCCCATTACATTGGGATAAACATATCTATGTTAGATTCACAAGCACAACCACGTCATGCCGAAACTCTAATTGTGCAATTAGGAGTTTCCCATGGCATCATGGTCACAATCTTCAACATAGAAGATAATTTGTTAGAACTAGCTATGTTCTTACATAAAGCTCCTATTGAACCATGAATTGGAAGCCTCTTATGATAGCATATTTCATATCCTCTAAACTCAAATGACACCTCTTACTTCTTCCTACTTGAGCTTCAAAATACATATTCAATAGTTTTCTCTAACTACATTTGTACTGCTCAGCATGCAAATGTTCAATGAGGGCCATATGCCAATAAAATTAAATTTACAACACATGATTGTGATTTTTAATGAAATTCAAATGGTTGAATTTTTTTAAAAATATGCTCAAAAGGACTAGTAACTCACTACACCCATTTTTTTGGAGGATCTCTTTTTTGTACACATACAATACTATCAATAGTTTGTAAATCCACTCATGTATTTTTTATGCAAGATAAGGTATACAAACATGAAACCTAAAAATTTATGACCTCATACACACAACCTCCACTAGCAACAACAACACTAAGGCATCATGTAGGTTTTTCCCATGGCATGAACATTTGATCCAAAACATCCTCAAATTTGAAATACCATAAATCCATAGCTATAGGACAACTATAGGGTAAAAAATAGAGATGGTGATCAAGCCTCTAACCATGCTCAAAATAATGCATGAAAAAATGAAAAAAATTCCATTTAGACAACCCTCCTGAATTAAAATCCAAGAAAAAAATATTCGACATGTTTGCAAAAGCCCCACAAATTTAAATGAAAAATTTACACAAAAATAACCATACTAATTTGTAAAAATTGACACATATAAAACACCTACAAACATACAACCACAAGATTCAAATTCTAAATGAAATAATATAAAAAATATGTAATATGCAAATCTAATATCTGACAAATATGTAATTGTAGACATCGAAAATATACTGATTGACATCGTGCATCTAATCCTGACTTACTAACATCGTTTCTTCCTAAATCATCCCTCGGTCTAACCATTTAATCAGATAATTTAATCAAATTCCCCTATCTGATTAAATTCATCAATAATCCTCTCTTGATTAAATAAATCACTTTATCTGAATCAAGTCATTTATCTTGTTAATTAAATCAATCCATCTGATCTAATTATCCCTATTTAATTAAATAATCAATTTATTTAATTAAATCTCTAAAGTCTATCCATTAAATTAAATGAATTAAAACCTTATTTAATTTAATCTAACATCATCCCTTTTAATTAAATAAATCAAAATCCTTATTTAATTAGCCTCTCATCATATTCCTCTCTTATTTGATTTAAATAAATCCATAAATCTAAGTCAAAATAAGTCACATCATCTAATCTCCTGTCAAATTAATTAACCCTTGATTAATTTAACCTCATTTCATGTCACATTCTCTAGATAATGCAAGTTGCACATGAAAATAGATTTAATTCATTTATTAAATCTCTATTTTCCTCACAAGGCATCTTTTGGAATATTCCCTCAATTTGAATTCAAAAATTCCAAGTCAACATGTACATCCAACAAGGCATTTAAAACCTCTTACATGTCCTTTGCTTGAGCCAAGTGCATTTATTGCATTTTCCCTTCCCTCTTACATGTCATTTCAACAAATTTGAATTTCAAATATTGGCATTTATTGGCACAAACCCCAAATTTTGCACAACCATCATCCATTCATAGCTTGACAAGTGGCACCATATCATTGGATGAATGTTAGTCCCACATTGCTCAAATTTGGGCATTCATCCATCTTGAAATCCTATAAATGAAGAGCTCCTCTCCTCATTTTATCATCCACAAACATTGCAAAGTTACCATGCTCAAATACTTAGCCACTTCCATCCATCATTCAAATTCTTAGCTAGGCTTTTTGCAGATTTGGCTTGGAGTTCTCATCTTTTGTCAAAAGTGGATCAACATCATCTTCAACACATCAAGATTTCATCATAGGGATTGGGAAAGGGCCAATTTTCACATCAAATTGACACCAATTCCCCCATGGGATCAAGTGTTTGCTATTTAAATTAGGATTAAATCTAGTTTTTATCATTTTCTTTGTGTTCTTCATTATTTTCATTCCTAGTTTGATTTACAAATGGATTTCATGGGGAATCCTTCTTTTGGCTTGTAATTCCTTGTATAACTTGTTTATTCATGTTGTTTTGCAGGTACTAGGAAAAGGGTTCACACATTTGGCGCTAGGAGGGCTTGACATTATTATTTTTAACTTTTCCTTGAAATTTCTGCGTTTTCTTGACACAGGAAATTCCAACGCGGGCTCGTCAGCGTCGATGTTTTAGCACCGCAGGCTCATCAACGTCACTGTTTTAGCGCCGCTAGACTCATCCCGCCAAAAAATTCAAATTTTTAACTCCACCGCTCGACTCGCCGATTTGCAGAAGTTTCAAAAAAAATCCCAAACTTCGATGCTGGAAGAAACTGCGATGCTGGGCGAAACAGCGACACAATCGTGCTCTCTGTCCTGACACAGAGCGTCACTGACTGGTAAGCGGTGCTGTAAGAGTGCCGCTGGGAGGAACAAACAGCGACGCCTTCACGAGTTGCGATGCTGGGAGACAGTAAAAGGGAGAATTTAATTTTTTAGCACGTGTTTTTAATTTATGATTGCTTCTTCCTCTGTTTTCTGCTTTTTAATTTATGTGTTTTTCTAGAATCTGACTATTTTTCTTCTTTGTAGGTTGGAAAACGAAAACAAAGGAAGTAAGAGCATGGTGATGATATTTTATCGAATCAAAGTGTTTTTTAACACTTAAGTGTTTTTTTTAACACTTCTCTAGGAATTTGTCATCTTTTTCATCCTTAGAACACTAGTTTTCATTTGGGGCTTAAAAAGAACCTTTCGATTTCTTCTTGCAAAGGTTAAAACGAACAATAGGATCAACAACTTACTAAATTTTGTTTATGGGATTAACAAATTGAACAAATGTATTTTCACTTGTGATTTGGTGCTCTAAAATGAACTCACATATTGCTTTGAGGATCTAAAAAGAATAAGTGTAGCTTTGTTTTTGTGAGAGCTTACTTAGACTAAAGGCATTGAAAAGGGACGTATGCACTTCTCTCGCACTTTATAGCAATCTTGAGAATCAAAAGGCCTTTTTCATGACTTTGGGTTAAGATAAAGCAATCACCTCCACACTTTGATTTGGGCTTAAAATTGAACAAAATCTTGTGCGAGTGTGAGTGGGGGCTTTGTTGCGTACATTCTCTCTCCTTGTTGCCAACAAGGATTGATCGAGTTATGAATATTGTTCTTCATTCGCTATTGTTTATCCTAGAGGGTCTGCCTTGGGAAAAAAGTACTCACCCAAGGGAACGACTCAACCGGTAACACTCTAAAGCCAACTGTATTTCCAGCCGGGATATAAATGTGGATATTGGATGAAACACCAATATCACACGGTTGATTCCGACAAGATGGATCCAAAAGGGGACTCTTGCTGTACGGGTCAATCTCCATGAACAGAAAGTCCTTACTAAAACCCATGTGCTAGAATTTTCCAAAATCCTTAATCTATTTGTTGGTGCAAGAACAGTCGTTCTGAAGCCACCCCACACATTTACGGTCTTCTAGTAGAAATGGAAAGTATGCCATGGGAGTTTCATGGGTGTTGATGCTTGGCTGCCCCATATAAGTGAGTGTCGTGGAAGGGAGCCAGTGGGGTCAAGTATCTAACCATTCGCTAGAGATAGGCGTAGCTGGACTTGTCCAAGTGGGAATCCAACAAATATTGTCTTACACATCCATAGGATTGTACTTATTCTTAGGTTACAAAATGCATTGCTTGATCGAAAACATCTCAAAAAAATAAACACTTAACATCATCCAAATTTCAAACCCTTTTGAGGACAAATACAATTGACTCAATCCATATGTTATTGCTTTCCCTTGGGATTCACGTCCTTAGAGGTTTCTAAGCATTGGATTATATCTCAATTTGTCTTCTTAAGTAAAAAATAGGAACCCCTTGCCTTAAGTTCATTGAATTTCCACATAACATATCTTGTGGGGTTTGAGGAAATTAAGACATTGGACATCTTAGTTGGAAAATTGAATTGAAGAAAGTGTTTTTGGTAAAATAAAGTCATTAAGCAAAGTTAAGCAAAATGAACTCTCATATGTGATTGAAGACTCCAAATCCCAAAGCACAAATCATTGGTTAGAAATCCAAAAATGAATGTTCAAACGAAATCATTTCTTGATTGCAAAGGTCATTAGGAAGCATTTGCATGCTCTTAAATACCTAGGTCTAGGAAAAAAAGTGTCCTTCTTAGGTTCATCTTAGGATCAAAACACATCAAAATATTTTTCATCCATCCCTCCAAAACATCAAAGAAAAATCCATCTCATCATCACCTTTTGAAAAATCTTGAAATTATCCTTGATACTAGGCTTTGTGGCAAAATCAAAATCATCAATATCATTGAGAACGAAATCCTTGAAAACATTAGCAAAAACACCTTTGGCTAAGTATGTGTAGATGCATCCTTTTGCATATACTTAATCAAAGTTATCAAAATCATCTTGTCTAGCTTAGTGTATGTAGATGAATCCTTCTTCATATGCTTAGTGAAACAATCATCTTGTTTGAATAGGTGTGGGTAGATGCATCCTTCTCCTCACACATATCCAAATTATCATCCTTTGAACAAAGCTATCCCTTAGATCATCATCAAACATCTTAGGGTCTTTTTGTTCAAAATCCAAATCAAAATCCAAATCAAAATCAAGGACAAAATCTCAAAATCCAAAATCAAGAATCAAAATCCGCAAGTCCTAAAAAGCCTAGTGTCTCATTCAAGATTTATCAAAATCCAAAACATCCATATCATCCATCCCTAAACATCATCATCATATCATCACCTTTGATCCTCAAGGCATCCTAAAACTTTATTCTTTGGGACATAAAATAATGATTGATCCAAGGAATCAAGAGATTCATCTCCCATATTCTCGAGGATTGATCCTTGTTTTATGGTTCAAATGAGATCTCAATACAAGAGTATGGAAGCCAACAAAGAAACACCCGCTTCAAGCTATCTTAGCCAAACAAACACAGAAATGAATCCAATAGAATCAAGTAATCCATTGACCCTCTCATCATCGCAAAATCCACAAGAAGAAAATCAAGGAGAGGATCTTAACTTTGGAATGTCTCATGAGGAAATGACGAAAATGCTTCAAAATATGGAGAATCATAAAATCATCAACATCATGATGAGACTCAACCCTTCGTTGTACATGCTTGAACTAGCAAAACAAGGGGCCAAGTTGCCTTCGGATTTTGATGTAAGTACTATAGTGGAGACATCCTTTCCACCTATCTCATCCACCATCCCCATTTCATCTACACCTCCATCCCAAAACATCACGCAAAACATTCCGCAAATCACAACATCGTTTTCTCTAACCGAACCTAATGTCAACAAGGGAAACACATTTCTCAATGCTCTTGAATCACATCCCCTTGTCAATAATCAAAACTTGGATGCAAACACCACATTGGAACAAAGCATACCCCAAAACCAATTACACAAAATTTTTCCTCACATTCCATCATGATCCATCGCCATCATTCTTTCACGCTAATTCCCTCAAACACCTCTTCTCACAAATTCACAAGAAGAGGGAGATACGTGCCTCAACTGGGGCTTATTCACACCATGTTTCTACAAATAACTCAGCTTCCCCACCTTTCTACCTTCTCCGCCCATTACCATTATCATCCACACCCACTCTCGGGTTTAGGGCTTCCTCCTCCCCTACCGTATCAATCAAACCTATATCCCAACCTCTTAACTGCATTGCACCAACACACAAAATTTTAACAAGATATCGCAACAACAACAAAACGTATAAACACACACAAGCAATGGAAACATCATCAAACACACCCCTCTAATATCACAAAGCCTGGTTCCCCTCAAGGACCAATCATGCTGAATACCTACTTATCCAACACCCAAAACATCAACAATACAAACATCATCATCTACCACCATTCCAGAATCCACCTTCACTCACCTCTACTCACCTCACCAACGCTCACTACATCATTAATATAATGCAAAGATTGCAAGTCGCTTTCAAAGAGGATACCAATAAGTTCAAAAATAAAAAGCCATGCAACAAGTTTCTCAAGCTGCTCAAGTTGCACAAGCCGCATTACAAGCGCAACAAATGCAATAAGCCCAAGCATTATTGCAACATCAACAACAACAAGCCACCCAAGCCGCACAAGCATTGCAAACACAAAAGGTCGCTCAAGCACAACTATTATTGTAGCAACAAGCCGCACAAATGCAAGCCCAAGCGCAAGCTCAATATCAAGCACAACAAGTGCAATCACAAGCACAACTTCTTGCACAAGCAGCGCAAGTGCAAGCATACCAACAAGCACTAAAGCAATACCAAGAGCAGCAAGAAGCGGCAGAATTGGCAGCCCAACAACAAGCATTGTGGGAACAAAATCAAGCACAAAAAAAAGCATTGTTGGAGCAGCAAATAAGCGCGAATAAATAAGCATAAATCTTAGTGCAACAAATAAATAAGATCAACAACAAGCGCTTGTTCATACAAAAGTGTAGAAGCCTACTACCGCCAAAACATTTACTGGAGCAATTCACTTAACAAATACACCAAACTAATCCACCCATCCAACCTCCATTTATCTAAATAATAATTCCCAAAATACTTTCTATCCTCTGGACCAGAAAAGTGAGTGTGACGACACAACTCAGGTTGCTCTCGCAACAGGTGCTTGACCTTCAATCGGGGCGAATGACCAAAGCACCAAGCAACTTGTGTCCCTATCCATTTGATAGGAGCCTAGAAATGAAACCATTCCCTAAAGGATTCAAAATCCCCAAATTTGACAAATATCGAGGGATGGGAAACTCAAGATCAAGCATTAGGGAATCTGTGTTCATTGCATGGAGGTCGACATGATGATAATTTTATCCGATGCGGCTATTTCTAAGTTTTGGCATGCCTCTCGGCCATAGAATGGTTCTCTGCCAGCTCCTCTCAGGATTAGGAACATTCCAAGAAATCGTAGGATGCATTAGGAACTACGCATGTAATATTGCAATGGATGTCAGTCTCGAAGAACGATACGCTCTAAAACAAGGAAAGAATGAATCTTTTGCTTCATTCCTTCAACGATGACGATCCAAGGCCAATCAAAGCAAGTGGACCATGCCAGAAGAACAACAAGTTTGCACCATCATCGCCAACCTTGAAAGTCACTTAGCATTTCATCTCAAAGTTTAGGGCATCACCACATACGAGCAATTGATCTCCAAGGCACTCAGCATCGAAAGAGCCCTTGTGACTCAACCCGCGGAATCAACATCATATCACAAACCAAAAAATAACCGCCCATCATCCAATTACAACGATAAACCTCACACATGGGAAAGGAACAAGAACATCGCTAATGATGGTGTTGTCGATGCCAAGGTGGTCATTAGTGGTCCTCGCCAAAACACACCCACACCACAAAACCAAAATCAACGCCAAAACACTCATCACACAACATACCAACCCAACAACAATCCTACCATCAATAACCTCAATGATCAAAGAGGACTACCCCAACACAAAACTTATCCCAAACAAAAATACGCTATCTTGGGGGAACCACTAGAGGACATAATGAAAAAGTTGATCGACGAAAAACTCATCAAACCTCCTACATTCGAGAACAACCAAGAACCCGATGTCAAACCCCCTTGGTATAACGAAAATCAACTTTG
>VDFB02107498.1:0-25079 GCA_007258455.2 Sequoia sempervirens | reverse complement strand
TTCAACATCATCATACTACCAAGCTCCTACGCAATATCAATAGGGTGCCTCATCCACTTCGTATAATTAACAATAACTACCCTACCAAAAAGCAACCTCCAATTCTTACTATCAAAATCCATCATCCTCCTCCTATCCACCTTACGTCAATCCACAACCATAGTTCACATACACTAATCAATACTAGCAAATGCCTCCATATACATATCCACTAGCTTATGATCAAAACGCTCCCACCCCATCTTCATCATATCAAAAATATCCTCCCTATAATCAATCTAATCCATCTAATCCAACTCCCCCAGCGCCTGTCAATAAAGACCTGGAGGAACTCAAAGCTGCAGTAAAGGACTTGCAAGAAGGGACTAACAAACAATCCTTCAAGTTTGAAGACATTTTTCCCTACCCATTCGATCCCTCAATCTCATTAGTTCCTTTCTCGAAGCATTTCGAGATGCCAAAATTTGATAAATACAAAGGAACAAAAGACCCCAAGGCTCATCTTCAGGAGATTTATGCCCATTTCAAGAAGTCATGTATAATGACAATTACCTCTTGTGATTATTTCCAAGGAGTATACAAGGGATAGCTCTTAACTGGTTCATGGGTATAGAGAAGGGATCTATCAAGTCTTTTGCAAAGCTTTCAGAAATGTCTCTCACTTCTTCTTTAACTTAGAGAAAGACATTGATACGTTGGATCTCCTAAAAGAGAAGTAGTGTGAGGGGGATACTTTTGCAAGCTATCTCCAAAGGTTGCAATCTTTATCCGGTCGGATGAAATCCCTACTTAGAGAAAAAGACATGGTCACCCTCTTTATTGAAAACTCTCATCCTGATATGGTGCACAGTTTCAGACTTCACTGTGTCATGACCTTCGTAGAGATAGTGGAGAAAGGTCCCATTCTTGAGAGAGCCCTTATTGCCAAATCATTGATCAAAATTTTCAACTCTGATAAAGAAAAGTCATTTAGGGATAAACCTCCCTACTAGAACAAGAATAAGAATGGTTTCAATGATGGTTTTACCAACACCAAACACGTCCACGCAGCTAATGCTTCCAGAAGCCACAATATCCCCCTCCTTAACAGTCATTCCCTAACACCATATCAGTGCCTCAAGGGGAACCCTATCCACCTCAACAATCCAATCAAAATAATCAAGGGAATAACAAACGTCAATTCACTCAACTAGGAAAACCCTTGATTGTCGTGTTCAATAGGCTTCTTCAAGCTAATTACCTGATCACATATCCTATAACCAAGCCTCTTGATGAATCAAAACCCAAGCCAACTTGGTATAAAGAAAATGAGTATTGTGAGTTCCACAAAATCAAAGTGAATACATTAAACAAGTGTCAAGGCTTAAATACATACATCTAGGATCTCATAGATCAAGGTGATATACGTGTGGATGCCAACATGACACCCTCGTCCAATGCTCAACTGCAAATATATCAAAACTCTTTCCCTAAGCATAATCAAGGTCCTAGTATGTCAAACTCAAACCCTGGGTCTAGTAACAACAATAATCAGGATAACAACAAAAACAACATTAGTTATAACAATGTGTTGTTCAATTATTAGGGCATTTTCATGCACATTGAGCAAGTAGAATCACGTGTGTCTATAATATACATGAAAGGGAAAGACCCACAGTGTGTGGTTACCATCCACCGCACTCACTTTGTTGTTCTTGGAGCCTCTACATCAACTGAGTCACCTCCTGTGAGTGCTCAATATAATATTCTTGACCATCTAAGGAAGACCTTGGCACATATATCTATTCTATATTTGCTCAATTCTTCTCTTGTGCACCAAGAAATTTTAACCAAATCCTTACAAGACACTCATGTTCCCAATGACATCGATCCTACTCAATTCCAAGCATTGGTAGGACATCTCTTAGCCACCTATTAGCTAGGCTTTAGTTAGAATGACATGCCTTGTATTGATTCAAATCATAACCATCCTCTCCACCTCGAGGTTGTTATAAACCATCACAAAATAAAAAGGGTCTTGGTAGATAATGGCTCTACCCTAAATATTTGCACATTTAAATTCATAAAACAAGTGGGATACACCAATGCTGACTTAAATAATCAAGTCATCACTATCACGATGCATGATAATGTAGAGCATGATTCCAAGGGGACAATATGTCTTCCAATTCAGGTTGGGTCTATTGTATAGTATACTACCAGTCACATCCTTGATCTAGAACTCCCCTACAACCTTCTCCTTTGCCATCCATGGATCCATGCCATGCAAGCCATTCCATCCACGTACTATCAGTGTTTGAAATTCCCATTTAATGGGGTGGAAGTTATGATAAATACAGACCCTCAACCATTTGATTATTTTCGTGCACTAGAAGCTTCCTTTCCCCATTCTCATTACTGCCTAGGGTAGAAATGGGACCACCTAAGATGTCATCATCCCATCCATCTTCTAATACCCAATCCACCACAAAATCCACTACATCTTCCACACTTGATTCCACCATTACCAAGGTCTAGATCATTGACAAGGGGCATGGTGAGTATCAAACACATACCACTTTAAATGTTCACCACATACATATGGTCAACCTTCTTAGTCTACACTAAAGCCAGAAGATAAGAATCTTATCCTTAACTCTAAGAATGTGGTAACCAGTAATTACCACTCCCCGGGACTAAGACAAGACACACCCAAAGATGACATCAACCAATAGGTATATCATGAGGAACCTGAACCCTCTCCCCCTCTAAAGGAATATTTCCAAGAGATCTATCCTTGGCCCTCTAAGCTTGCAGAGAAACACAATTATTGGGGGGAGGTCTTGGTGTAGAAGAACAAGGAAGGAAACAACCTATTGAAGCTTCAATACGACCAAGGTACTTGGGTTTAGGCCATGACACCAAACAAAAAGGTCCCATGACATCAACTAGTGCCTCTAAAAATGTTAGTATGGACAATGATCTCCTTGAAGACATACTAGAAGAAGAATCCATCATACACGCGTAGAATGATAGGGATCATGTAGACCTTTCCTCTATGTTCAATTACTTATCCTTTTTCACCATTAGTCTTTCCCTTCATCACCCTAAGCTAATCGATTGGGACCTACATGGTAGCACACTTGTTGAAACATTTCCCTTAGTGGATGCATATTTAAATCTTATGGGATTGGGGGAAGATGAATGCCCTAGTCTCAAAAATAAGAAAAAGAAAAATAAAAAAGGGTAACCTAGTGAAAACCTCATTGAGGCACTTCTTGACTCAAAAAAAGAAAAATAAAGGACGTATATAATAGTGCAAACCTTGATGAGGCACTAGAAGATAGGGACATTCATCTTCCCCTTGTGGCAACTCAACTGTTTGAATGATCATCCATTCTGATCGAGGAAACAAAAAAATAAGTTTGGGAACTGAAGAAGATCCAAAAATCACATATGTGGCCAAGTCGCTATCAGAAGAAGAGTACTCCACTATTGTTTAGCTTCTCAAAGAAGGCATCATCAAATTTACATGGGCCTATTTAGATATGCTAGGATTGGATCCTGCTCTAGTCATGCACCATTTGGACATCCACTCAGATGCTAAACCCATCAAGTAGAAACTCAGGAAGATGCATCCTCAAGTAGCTCTGCTAGTCAAGAAAGAGTTGGAAAAGCTATTAGAAGTTGGATTTATTAGGCCCATGGACTATTCTAATTGGATCTCCAACACAGTGTCAGCTGCTAAACCAAACACGAATGTCAGGATTTGCACAAATTTCTGGGACCTCAACAAAACATGTCCTAAAGATGACTTTCCCTTGCCGAACATCGACATTTTGGTTGATTTAACTACATGAAATGAGATGCTATCCCTCATGGATGGTTTCTCTAGATATAACCAGATTAGAATAGCACCCAAGGATCAACATAAGACTACCTTTGCCACACCTTGGGGCACTTTCTGTTACAATGTCATGCCCTTCAGCCCCAAAAATGCCAAGGAAACCTACCAATGTGCCATGACAGTCATCTTCCATGATCTTTTTCACATAATAATGGAAGATTATGTTGATTATTTGTTACAAAAATCAAGAACAAGGGAGGAGCACCCGATGATCCTGAAGAAGATTTTTGAGCACCTAGAGCACTACAAGCTATATCTTAATTCGAAGATGTGTGTATTTGGAGTCACCTTAGGAAATCTACTGGGTTTCATCATCTCTAGAAGAGGCATAGAAGTCGATCCCACTAAAGTCAAGGAAATCATGGAAATTCCTCCACTGTGCAATCTAAAATAGTTGAGGAGCCTTCAAGGAAAGTTATAGTCCATTCGATGGTTTATAGCTCAGTCGGCCAACAAGTGCCAATCATTCACTCATCTCCTGAAAAAAAAATGTCCTTCAAGTGGAATTCAAAATGTTAGTTGGGTTTTGACAAAACAAAAGAGTACTTGGGTCATTCGCCCATCCTCATGCCTCCCATTCTAGGTAAACTTCTTCTATTGTATATTTTAGCTACTTTAGTTGTACTGGGGGAATTACTAGCACAACATGATGAGTCATCAAAGGAACGTGCTATCTACTACATTCGTCAGACCCTAGTAGGCTATGAGCTGAATTATTCTCTGATGGAAAAGGCTTTCTTAGTTGTATTTTTTAGTTCACAGAAACTCCGTCATTACATGCCTAGCCATCCAGTGAAGCTAATATCAAAGGTTGATCCACTCAAGTATTTGTTATCCAAAACAACTTTGACTGGCCACATGGCTAAGTGGGTTATGTTTATTGAGCGAGTTCGATATTGAGTATGTGGACCAAAAGGCAACTAAGGGGCAAGTGATAGCAGATCAGTTAGTAGATGCTCCCCTGGTAGATGCCTATGCTTTGGTAACAAAATTTCTTGATGAAGAAGTCTTTAGAGTAACAAAAGTAGCCACATGGACACTCTACTTTGATGGGTCATACACACACAATGGAGTGGGGTCAAGTATCTTGTTCATCACCCCAGAGGGTGATTATATCCCAAAGTCATTTAGGTTGGATTTTCCATGCACAAACAACATATCTAAATATGAAGCTCTTCTCACCAGCCTTAGAATCACAATCCAATGGAACATCACTCACTTGAGAGTCTTTGGCGATTCCCAGTTGATCATCAAATAGGTTAATGATGAGTTTCAGACAAGAGATGATAGGTTGTATTACAAGCACATGGTGGATGACTTCAAAAGGTATTTCACCTTTATCCAATTCAACCAGATCCCTAGAGTGAAAAATAAAGCAGTTGATGCAATGGCTACAATTGGTACCCTGATTGACATGTCAAAATATTGAACAGACTTTGAATTCCTAGTTGAACAACTCTTAATCCTATCTTATGACATCCTTGAGAGTGAAATGGTGTGCAACATTGTAGGTCCCTAATCACCATGGTATCATGACATTTAGCTTACCTTCATGATAATGTCTTACCCCTCGACCTTACATGTAATCAACATAAATCCTTCATCCAACACACCTCCTACTACACTATCATAGGTGATACTCTTTATCATCGTGGGTATGATGGAACCCTTCTTAGGTGTATAAATTAGACTGAGGCCCACACTGTGTTAACAAAAGTACATAGTGGAATTTGTGGGGTCCATTCAAATGGCATGGATTTAGCTAAGAGGATTCTCAAAGCTAGTTACTACTGGCCTACATTGGAACATGACTCTTTTGAATTTGTGAAGAAATGTCTACCATGTCAACAACATGCAGACCTGATACATGCTCTTGCTCAAGATTTACAACCCATCATAGCACCATGGCCTTTCTCTCAATGGGGTTTCAACTTAGTCAGAAAGATATATCCTCCCTCTTCTGATGGCCACACTTTCATTATCAATGCCACTCTCTCAAGATATGCAATCCCATCAACCATCATTTCCAACAATGGAAAGCCATTAAAAAACTAGGCTGTAAAACATGTATGTGATACCTTTCACATTCAACATCATTGGTCCATGCCCTATTACCCCCAAGGTAATAGAAAAGTAGAGGCTACCAACAAAACCTTGATTAGGATCCTCAAGAAAGTGGTCAATAACATTGGTTGAGATTGGCATCTCCATATCCATCTTGCCCTTTGGGAATACTGCACTTCCATCCACGCCCCTACCAATGCCAATCCATATTCTCTTGTTTATGGTGCTGATGCTATCTTGTCCATTGAGGTCGAGATCCCATCACTAAGAATATATTTGAAGAACCTCATCAGTGATGAAGATGCTTAGGTTGCAAGACTTAGTCAGTTGGAACTCCTAGATGAAAGACAGATCAAAGCATACAATAATCTCTAGGCATATCAAAATCATCTTAAGAGAAGCTACAATAGAAAGGTCCTTCCTTGCTAATTAAACATTGGTGATCTAGTCCTTAAGGAGAATCACTGCACCCAGTAGGACCAAGACAAGAAAGGTAAGTTTGAAGCAAATTGGCTGGGTCCCTATGTCATCGCGGCTAAATATAGATCTAGGGCATACATGCTTGGTATACCAAAAGGAGATCCCCTAGAGGAGACCATCAATGCCATGCACCTAAAAAGTTTTATACTTAAGTTAGTTGGGTTATCCTATCATGCAAAAGTACCAAAAAAAGTAAAAAAATTGTCAAAAATACAAAAAAAAATCCAAAAATACTAAAGAGAAATAATTTTTCCTATGGTGAAAACCACCTTTAGTGGTGCCTTGGATAAGTACGTTTGGTGAAAACTTGGTAACAGGAGCCATCCATAGAGGGCTTAATCATTATCTACCTTGTGTCCTAGTTTCTTTGTGTTTCCGTCCATCCCATCTGTGTATCTGATCCTGACATCCTATCATATTTTGTCATCCCATCACTATCCCATCATTGGTTGCTTGGTATATTTTGGTTGAGCATTGGATGATTTTCATGCACTATTAGTAATCTTGAGCTTTTATCCCACTCTAAGCTTGTGTCATTTGTCCATGTTGTTCATCGGTCTTGTGTTTTCATCTAGAAATCCTTCATTGTGTTAGCTTTCATTTAGATCCCATCTTGTCATGTCAGTCATTTGGTCTCATTTTTTGTCGTTGGTATTTTTTGAACTACGTTTCCCCTACACTTTCATGTAGGTAAGGTTGATCATTTGATCCACCCCCGAGGCTCCTTTTGGTTTGTCCCATATTTTTCCTCCATCACTCATCTCCATTGTCCTCTTTTTGCTTTTATCCATGGTCTTTTATCGAACTACGAGGGCTCTGCACTTTCACGTAGGCAAGGCTAATCTTTGATCAACCCCTGAGCCCCTAGATCTTTAGGGTGTGTCTATTTTTGTGTCCTATCTCTTATGTTTGGTGTCATGTTGTTAATTTAAGCCCTTATCTAGCTGGTTCTTAACAAACAAGATCCACTAGTATCATTAGATTTAGTTAGTTTTGAGTATCCTATGTCATATCAACCTTTTAGTTTAGTACCATATTTGGTCTTAATAGGATGCATCCTTCCTAACATACCTCATCAATCCCATCCACCCTCTTGATCCTATGGCAAAGGACATTTGAAATTAATTGTGATCTTTTGAGACTTTTGGCATTTTTTTTATCATTTGAGCTCCCTATCATACCTTGTTGGGGTCACGTTGATCCATCATATCATGGTGTGCTTTGATTGGTAAACATAGGGGTATATTTTAATCTTTTCTTTGTTTTTGTCTTCTTGGTTGTCCCATGTAGTTCCCACCAAGATCCTTGCGGTCTTGTGTTACGCTGGGGCATCCTTTTTTCCTTGTGGTTATCCTAATACCTGGCCCAACCAAATTCTTTATGACCTTGTTTGTTGTGTTTGTTTTATGCATTAGACACTAATCCACCTTGGTTATACATACCCTGGCACTTGGTGTCTTATGCCATAGCAAAAATCAGTGCTCTGAAAATGGAAAATCACATTGGGATTGCATTTCATGTTCAATTCCATTGCATTGCATTTATCCCTAACCTATGACCTATGATTTTGGGTTGTGCAAACATTCATCCCCCATCTCCCATTCTTCTCAGGATTCCTACGGTTCTTGATAGGTGCTGCTCCACACCCATCCTACCTTCATTTTATAAGCTAAAACAAGCATGATCCACAAATAAAGTTATCCTACCATTCACTTTGATCATTATACAAGCCCTTATTTACACTCATGTCCACGTTGCATTTCATTTAGCTATTAGTGTTTGTAAGGAATTTCATTGCATCCCATCCCACATTCTAGGTACATAGCATTATTTATATTAATCTTCATCAGTTATTCTAAGCATCTTAGGTTTATTTTATCATCAATTCATTTCATCCACATTACATACATCGCCACTTGCATCAAAAATTGTTAGATCCATATCCATAGCATGTAATATCATAAATTATTCATCGCATCCCGCATCACAAAATGTTAGGCATAATGCATTTCATACATGTCATCCACATAGGCATAAACATAAAAAATCATCAACATCATACATAATAAAATCATATGCATATATATATATATATCACATCATCCTCATAATCATCCATGATAAAATCATAAACATACACATGTTCATAAATAAGTCATCCATCATATAAACACAACATAGTGTCAATAAGGGTAGTCGCATATCATATAAATATCAAAATATAATGTCCATCACATGATCCATAATAAAATCCATCATCTCATAAAAATACATATCCATGATACATATCAGTAGCAATTAAATAAAATACAATTACAAGGCTCTATATCAAATGTAATCTCTACCGTTCTGTACTGCCCATCCACCCTACACTTGTCAAAAGCATGTACCCTGTCATTTGTCTTCTATCCTGTCTACTATGAGCTGCCCATGTCCAACCTCTATGGTGAGTCTGGCACCAGCCCTTAATGTGGGGGGGGGGGGAGTATCTCTATAACTGCTATACCTTCATGTTTCTATCCTTGCTGAGTAAGATGGTGCCAACATCTATGACACCGCTTGGACATAAGCAAGTACATGTCATTTCTGATCTGGCACTGCCTTGTAGTAGGCCTCCATATAGTAGCTAACCTCCCTTATGTACTCATCTCACTCTTCCACTTGATACCTAGCTGAATCTCTCTCTTTGTTGTACCTATCCCAAAATCTGGATATAGATATCCTCTCTTGTTCCCATGCATCTTGTGCCAACTGCAACTGACCAATCTCTGCCTACACCTAGGACACCTGCTTTATCGCTCTGTCCATCTCCTCCTACATGGCCTATACCTATGCTTGTGCAACATACCTCTCCCTCTGCAATGTCTAGACCTTTGCCCCTATCTTGTTCCCCTTGCCCTACATGTCCTATACTTGTGCCTATGCTACATCCCTCTCTCTCCACTACTTGTATCCATGCTTGCATTGCAGCCCTCTCTCTCTATAGAGTCTGTACTTGTACCTTTGCTACATCCCTCTCATGCTATAGTTTCTACATCTTTCCTTCTACCATATCCCTCTCACCCTATAGAGTCCGTACCTGTACCTTTGGTGCATCTCTCTCACCTCGCAAGGTCTATATTTGCACCAACATAGCCTCCTCTATCTTCAGAACCAACCCTGTAGCCCCCATTGTCTGCTCTACTACCTCTAATATATCATGGAGCTCATCCCGCTCTCATCTTAGCTTGGTCCTATCCCTAAAATCCTCCACCTATCTCCTCAAATCCTCCATATCTCTCTCCACCTCCTCTAGGTCCTATGAAGATACCTAGTTCATCGATCCTTGAGGCTCCCACTGTCCACTTGCCTATAGTATTGTCACCTCAACCTGCAATCTGTCTCACTCCCACCTCAAATTGAACAACACCTCATGCTCTCTCTATCCCACTACCCCAATCTGAATCGCCTTTGCTTGTAATCTACCCACCTTGGCCCACAATCCATCTCTCTTTGTATCTATCTCATACACATGCTATGCTACCTCGTCGGCTAGGGTACTGTAGTCACTTTGTCCCTCTGTCTACACCCTATACACCTCTGTCTATACCATGCTCATCTCAACCACCAACCTACTCCTCTTAGCCTCTGAATCCCTGAGTCTCTGCTCTACAATCCATAGCCTCGTCAGGGCCCCTATTAGTAGTACAGTCAGGTCCTCTAGTGGTGGTGGTACATATGGTACCATGACCAATCGATCAATCTTGGGCACATCTACCTGCATCACCTCCCCTGTGGATCGTCTCTCTCCCCCTCTGCCTCAACCTCCTCTTGGCCTCTCCTCAACTATCCTCCCCTCCTCCCTACTCTCCTCTGTTGGTCCTCTCTCTCCTCACCTACCTCAGCCTCCTCTTGTCCTCTCCTCTGTTGTCATCCTCCCCTCCTCCCCCTCCCCTATCTAGCCAATCTCATCTCATCCTCTAGACTAAAACCATGGGCCTCTATAATCGGGTCCACTGTCATAATTCACACTGGCCAGTGACAGACCCACCATGTAGAGAATCTTACTATCATCCCCACATCAACTCTCCCTCCTCTCCTGCCTAGGTAAGGTACCTCCTGAAGCTACAACCACTATTGTCTCATGAACTCTGCTATAATAAGCTCCCCCCATGGTCACTCTCAAGTGATCCATCTGAATCTCTGCGGTCCTAGAGGAATGTCCTACTGAATCTTGTACTTTCTCAGAACTCTATCCACCCTATGTAGCTCCACTATGTAGGGCTCTCTCCTCATCAAATAGGATAATGTATAGAAGTATCCTCTATGCCTCTCCTCATCCTCCCTCCATCTAGAGAATCGTTGTGTCATGTATGGCCTCCACACTATTTGATCCTCCCATAAATCATCTAGGCTCCTCCTCCATCTATCTAGATCATCAGTGCCATGATAATGAAAATTCCAGCTATACTTCATCTCGTCCCAGTATGCCACTGGTAGTGTAGGATCGTACCCCCTCCTACCACAACTCTTGGCTTGGCCCATACCTATAACAGTGTCACCTATGTAATGTTGAGTGCCCCTTGATAGCACACCATGTGCATATCCTTGTATAACTATGCTAATATGGATGGAACCCATCCAAACTCCCTCAGTGCTTTTACACATGCCCCAATTTGGGTGGGGACTTCTTTTTTACGCCTTTTGACCTTTGATTTTATTGGATTTATCATTTTGGGGTCTTGACATGTTGGTCTTGCTCGCTTGGACCCTTCCTTGAGGTTGGAATTGAATGAAATTAGGTTTTTGGCCAAGTCCAGATTTTCACCTGGATCTGGGATTTTTCATCTCTGGCGGATTTTACCGGGCCCTCGTTCCTTGTCCGTTTCTGGCAGGATTCTCCGATTTTGGGTTTCTACCTGACTTCAGGATTATCCGGTCCTATCAGATTTTCCCGGATTCTGCCAAAATCCCGATCTTCCTGATTTCCCCAGTTTCTGCATTTCTGCGGAATCCGTGTCTCCGTGCATTTTGGGATTTTCCGAAATTCCGCTTGGTGCTCGGGTTTCCGGACTTGTCAGAAATGTCTTGTCACGCATTGATGGTTGAGGTACCTTTGCTCAGGTGGGTATAAGGGCGGATTTAGGGCATTTTCAGTGTCATTCTGACTTCATTGCTGCCTTGTTGATTGCTCTGGCGATTGAGTTTTTTCTATTTGAAGCTTTGAGAATTGATCCTGGTTTGTTTGCGCGAGGATTGCTTGAGTGTTGGTGCTAGTATTTCTATTGCTTGGACGTGTTTTCCGCGCAGTCGATTTCCTGAGCTCGAATTCCGTTCGCTTTGATCCATGGTATGTATTCATTGCCCTTCCGTTTGCTTGCATGGTGATTGAGGGTTTCTTGCCTTGGGTATCATTGGATTTGGGTCGGCCCTTGATTTGATTTTGATTTCGTATTTATAGAGTCATGGTCTGATCCGTTTTATTATGGAACCCCCATTTTCCGTGCCTTGTGAAATCCTTTTGTCTGTGAGATGATATCCTTTAGACGGGATTTTGGGTCGAATTGCTTGCTTGTTCTGGGCACGAAATGTGTCATTGTGCGAAATTAGGGTTTCCTATGGTGTTCGGCCCAGAACGAAGGTTTTATTGTGCTTGAGTGGCCCTTGCCCGTACCATGTTGGCAGCTTTAGGTAAATCCTTAGCTATTATCTTTAAACCTTAAAGCTTGTTCTGGTTTTAATGGCAGGTGGTTTGGTCATTCGGATTAGGGCATCTTTATTTTGATGTGGAGATTCATCCTTTGCGTGCTTTTGAGGGGTCTAAATCCTTTGCGCCATGGGTCTTGTTGCTTAATCGTCAGTTTTGGGATCATTCGAGCTCGGGTAGGGAAGATCCTGTGATCATTCAAGTTTTGGTTCACATTCGTCATTTTTCGGGTTTCCGAGGTCATCGCGGAATTTCCTCACTCCCGGATTTTCCCGATTTGGGCTTATTCCGCGGGTTGGGGTTATTTCCGGTGCATTTTGAGCTGTCCGCAAAAATCCGTTCCATCCGGATTTGTCCAGATTTCCTGTCTGGTTGTGTTCTTTGTGATATTTTGATGATAGGATTGGTGGAATGATTGTCTAATGATTATTTCTTGTTGCTAATGAGTGAATTTAACGATTATCCTTTGATTTTCCATCTGCACTAATGATCTATATGATTAACGATGCTTTGGCAGCAGGAATCCGTCTGGGTCGGATTTCTCCGAAATTCCGCCCCGACGGTATTTTCCCAGATTGCGTGATTTTCCCGGACTGTCTGATTTCTCTGGATCTCGATGGATTAGTAGTTAGCAATGGATTTTGATGGATTTACATGATTTGTGCTAACCCTTTGAACTGGAATATGAATAATAATTGGATTCTAATGACGATTTTTGGATGTGTAGGCCGAATCAAGCAAAGCTACTACTGGGAAATCCAAAGGTGGTGCAGGGGCATCTTCAATTTCTGAGACAGAACGGTTGAGACTAGATATGAAGAATCAGCTCCCAGAAAGCAGGGTGTCCTCCGTGTGAGCCGAGGTATCTGACACGAATGTTGGTGCCTGGCGCTATAAGGAGTTCAAGCAGAGAGCGGCTGAGAAGGACCAGTCAGCTTTGAGACAAGGAATGATGAACTCTGGATTAGTGCATGTGGCGGGGTTCCCTCCGGCGGTTCAGTGCTATGAGTTGATTTTGGAATGTGCAAGACAGTATGCGTTTGATACCCAGATGGTGGTCAGCACTGAGGGACGAGTCTTGGAAAACTTTAGTCTGGCTTCCATTGCACGAACCTTCAGCATGCCAGATCTTCCTTCGGTCTGTGCATTAAACATTGACACTGCCAGGGCCTATTATGAGAATGAGCCAGTCAAAGCTCAGCAGATCATCAATTCATGGCTGGAGAAGCCAAAATCTCACCACTCCAAGTTGCCCAAACAGCTGCACAGGGTGAAATTCAGGTCGGATGTGTATGATGCCATCACACTGTTGAGCAGGGTAGCTGGACTGAGAACTGCAGGGGTATTGGAGAATTGGATGGTCCATGTGATCACCAAGATGAGTCAGGGGACAAACTATCACTAGGCAGGACTCATTAGTGCAGAGATTGACAAACAACTGAGAAATGTCTTGGAAGCAAAGAAGTTCAATATGTCTTCTTACATTATGTATGTGCTGGCCATTTCCTATCCCTACAGAAGTTTGACTCCGAGTGGAACCATTGGGCAGAACATAATCTATGAGGTTTATCCGGAGCTGCATTTGGGACATAAGGATTACATGAGGACAAATGATGCATTCACAATGCACATTACCCGGACACTTCAAAATGCAGAACATATCAGATTATCCGATGGAGCTAAGGGACTAATCAAGAACTACGGAGCATGGTTTATCCAGTTCCCTACATTCACCTACCTCCGGATTGATGGATGTCCAGTTGCCCCTTATAGGTTGCCTTGGTATCCCACTGAACACATCGTGCTACTGGAGGTTGTAAGGCAGATTTGTGAGTTTGATGCAGTTGTGAAGAGAGAAAAGCATAAGACAGGATTCGGAGGAGACTTCCCTCTTGGGATTGGTGTGGGAGAAGTGTGCCCATCTATTCAATCAGCTCACACTGCAGGTGAGGAGTTGGCAGCTTATGGATTCTCTTTCCATTCGAAGAGAATGAACTTTGACATAACTAGAGAGGCTCAAAAGAGGGCTACCCGGGAATACAGGCATAAAGAGGACTTAGAAGACTATTGGGTCAACATCAAGGATGACCTTGATGCAAGGAAGAAAAGGTATTCCAGGCTGCCTGTAGAGGCCATTAGACAATACAATGTTAAGCTGATTCCAGATCAGCTTGATGATGATGGAAAGTTGGTTCAGGACCACGTGTACGAGTCCATAAAGGACAGGTCAGTTGGGGACATTGATTGGAGTGAGCCCGAAGTGACAGAATTGGAGGACCTGATGGCTCCTGTGTTGAGATTCACCTTTTCTTGGGTTAAGCATAAAGTCTGGGAGTTAGAGAATGCCAAAGTAGCTTGCACCTTTGACTTGATGGGGAATCTCAACCCCATGTCAACTTCTGAAGAATCCGGGGAAGAGGACCCCAAAGGGAAATTAGCTAAAACCTCACCCTTCAAGGTTAAAATCAGAGGGCCTAAGGGGGTTGAGTCTGCAACGAAGAGGAAACCAATTGGAAAATGCAGGTGGAAGACCCTGACAATTAGCAAGTCCTCGGATGAGGAAGAAACAGAAAAGGCTGAAAAGGAGGATGCTCCTCCACCGCCCAAGAAGACAAGAACTACAAGGACAGCCAAGAAGAAAGATCAGGCCACTTCGGAGGATGAGCCTCCAATTGTAGATGTGGAGAGCTCCGGAGGGGAGAAAACCAAAGTATATACCAGGAAATAAAGAACTCCTTCTCCCAAGGATGCTGCACAACCGAGGGACTCTCCTCCAACACAACCAGTTGAAGAGCAAGATAAGACTGTTTCTCCTCCGCCAAGTGCACCAGAACCGGAGAATCCAGATGAGCAGGGAATTAGCGGGGAGGCCGAGCAGTTCAAGGAGGGGACACTGTACAGTGAAGCGGTCGAGCTTGAGGTGGAGACAGAGGAAAGGCACACTTCTCCGCTGGTACAATATGAAGATTCTCTGGAAAGTGGTAAAGGCCGTGGATCACCTGAGCCGGAGGAAAGCATACCTGCTAGGACTCCATCACCAGTGCTTCAGGAATTGGGACTTGAGGAGGTTGACCAAGCCGAGCAGACTCTGAAAGAAGAAGGTGACAAAGTAATGACTGAGGAGGAGGTCAAGGTGACAGCCGCGGAGGAAGTGAAAGTGACAGATGATCCGGGAGAAACAAGAGCAGAAGGAATCCAGACGGACCCTGTAGCTCCGGACTGGTTGGAGAAGGAGATTGCCCGGAAGAAACAGGTAATTGTTGAGGACACTCCGTTGGATTGGGATGAAATGCTGTCCCAGATCGGCAAAGGAAAAAAGAAGAAAGCTGCTAAGGTGATTTCCCGGGTGGAAAGGGATGAAGCACACAACAGGGTAGTTCACATCGCCACCCCTACAGCAGATAAAATGAGGGATGATATAACAGGCCAGGACTACAATGTCCAAACTATTAATCTCGGCCTGGCCTCCCTAGAGCAAGATATTGAGGAGTTTGAGGGGTCGAGTGCCATAATTGTTGATAGGCTGAAGAAGGAGACCCAATCCAAACGGGAGCTGAAGAGAGAAAATGAAAGATTGAGGAAATGTTTAGAAGAGGTAATGAAGCCCCTACAGTCTCTCCATCCATCCTCTTCTGCTACTCCGGGTTTTCTGCCTAGGGAGACAATCTCTGGAATTGAAAAGATGAAGGCCTCCACCCAAGCTGCTAACGACTGGTTGATGGATGTTCAGACGAATGGGGATAGTGCTATTAAGGAGATCTTGTCTGTGGGCAAGGATGCAGTCCGGGCAAAAGAACTGTTGGAACACATCTTGTCTCAGGATAAGGGTGACATAGATTTCCTGTTGCAGAAGTCGAGGACTATCCTGGGGCATGGAAAAGAGCAGTTGGTTAAGGATGGAATCCTTCCCTCTTCCGGATTGGATGAACCATGGGAGTGGTTCGAGGCATTGCAGATCAGACAGAAGGCATTAAAGAAGATACAAAAATGAAGGAAGTCAATTGATGGTGACCTGACATCAGTTTATGACGGATGCATTGCCTTCTTTGAGGTAATGACAGGGAGGAAGAAGATAGCCCCCAAGTATTTGAGCCATGAGCAATTGAAGGAGTGGTGGCATGAAATTTATGCCCCGGATTCTGATGGAGCTGTCACCGCCCACTTACTTGATGATGCAGCCACATACTTGGCGGTGATGGATAGATACATGGCCAGCAAGGAAGACTGGAATAAAGTTGTCGAGCGGTCCAAGGAAGAGATAGATTCAATTAAATGTCGGCTCAAGGTTTTGCCATTGCCACCTATTGCTGAGCTGGATAGAATATTCTCGAGTGTCCAAGGGACGTCAGTGCAGAAGAAAGACAAGGGGAGTAGCAGTTAATGCTCTTTTCGAGATTTGTGCTTCCCTATTATCATAGGGCATGCATTGGACCGGACTTCCTTGGGGACTGTGCCTTGGCCGACTTGGATGATGGCATTAAATGTGTGCCTTAGTTTGTTTCCTTGGCCAACCTGTTTTGGCAGTTTTTATTATTTTGTAAAATGTTTGGCTGGGCTGACATGTTTTGGGGGGAAATTTGATATAAATAGGCATTCTTGCCTCATTGTAAGGGTTAGACATTAATTAGCTAAGCAGTAATAGAGATAAGCGAGAGCAATAGTCTTTTCTTGAAGCAAATACTGTATCAGAACGGTTGAATTGTTGCAGCATTTGATGATTAATACAATTGAAGACATTGTGGTTTTCCTAGTGAAATCCTTTGTGTTATTTCATCTTGCATGGTCCTTTGTTCTATCTTTTAAATTGCTTGAAGATTTAGGGTTTAGTATCCAGAAATAAATTAGTTTTAGTTTGATAAATGATGTTTATGATTTTATATTTGGAATGTTTGTAGCTATCTCCTCGGGTCTATACTCAAGAACTATCCTGATATAGTAGGTCGGGTAAAGCCAACCCGACTCGTGATATTCAAGATAAGCAGAGTTTGATTGTAGATGCAAGTCTATGATTTGAAAATTTAAATACCTCAGAAGATTGCACTGTTCTTGTAAGATTGCATTGTGGGTCGATTAGGAATTGGTTATTTGAGATAGGTCCATTCCACATATATGTCATTTACATTGCTTGTCCTTGTAGTAGTTTAAGTTTTATTACTTCCTTGCATCCCTACCTTTTGCTGTTTCTTGAATTATTCAGTTAAATTTATGATTCAAGATCACCATATTATCGATTCCATATAAATTGGAGTGATACAGCTTTGTTTGTAGTATGGTCCGATTGTGATTACCAAGATTTCATTTTATCCGGAAGCCGTTTTATGAATATTATAACCTAACACCTCGAGACCTTGGGGTGATTTCTTTTCAAGATTTATTATTGGAAAGAGCAACCTTTCAAGAGAGATAGGATATTATATTTGTCCGAGTTGTTATTAAAGTGAAAACACCATCAACAATATGTTTTGTGATTTATTTTCTGAGTTGCTTGTCACATATCGATAATGTTGTATGGAAAGAAAATGAACCGGTTTGTAAACAAATTTTTGTACACTCTAATACTTTGGCAAGTTGTGAGCAAGAGTATGCAAATTTCTTTAAATAATTGCTAGGGAAGTTTGGAGAAATTAGCATTTCTATTCTAGTAAGAGCACTTGAAATTGGGTCTTCTTCTGGTGAGATGGAGAGGAAGAAGAAAAGAGCACAAGAGATTGTTGATTACACTCCTCCGACACACAAAACTCCAAAAATTGAAAGAAAAGGTAAAGATCTAGTGATTGTGGACATACCAGATGACTTGAATATGAAGAGTACACTCCAAGAGAAGAATCAGAATTAGTTTAATCGAATGTAGTTATGGTAGAAGGAAGTGAAGAAGGTGTTTTATCCAAAGCAAAGATACTACAGATTGTTCAAGAGAAAGATGGGATGCAGAAAATTGCAGACATATGGTCTGAGAGACCCTCTTATGAGCAAGACCTGATCAAGAACACATTGAGTACCTATTTTGTGCACAATAAAATTGGTTTGGAGAGTTTACAGAATGTGTTTCCTAAAGAGATGATTGAGTGCATTAAGGATGTCATGGTCTCTGAGTCTCAGGATAGGAAAGAGGGAGAAATAATTCTACATATGAAGGAGCAGTTCAGGCTATCTCTCACCAAACTAAAAAGGAAAATGAATGTGTTGAGGCAATTCATAAATTCAGCCAATAACATCTACAACTATTGTCTTCATTGGCCTCATGCAGTTGGGAAATACAAAGATAAGCTGGAGCAGATTGAATCTGAGCTGAACAAAATTGGTCAGGATTATAACATGTTTCAAGATCATAATGGCGCAGTCAAGAAAAGGATTCAAGTATTGTAGTCTGAGCATACAAAAATTCTATTCACCAGAAACAACCTTGTGGACACCTTTTGGAAGGTGAAGGATTTAACCGAATGCATATTGGAGCAGTTGATTGAGGTTCTGAGGAAAGGAGAGAAACTAGAAGAGGCAATCACAATTTCAGAATCCCTCATCCATATTATCAACCAAACATTAGAGAACAACAGCGTGATCATAATCATTGGGATTGTAGTGGAAGCTTGGAGGATATTTCTTCCGAAAATGAAAGATAAGTACAAGATAATTTTTTGACTCGAGTAGCAGTTGTACTTCTTCAAATTTTGATCAAATTTTTGAAAGGGAGAGAGAGTGCAGTGAAAAATATTCTTGTCATTGATGTCAAAGGGGGAGAGAGATAGCAGTGAAAAATTCTTTATCATTCTAAGGGGGAGATGTGTTTTGAAAAGAAGTTGTTTTGAACCTTGGCAGCACAATCATATTGATTCTGACACTTAGTCATTTTTCACTAAGTGTTGCCATCAATGCCAAAGGGGGAGATTGTTGGCATATGGCTTCTAGTCTTGTCATTGATGGCAACCTAAGTCATTATTCTGATCTGCATATCAGAATTTGTTCCTACCGGCAGGTTGAGTAAAGAACTGAGTTTTACCGAAAGTGAGAATGAAGAACATGGTATCTAGTTAGTATGTCGATTTGTATGCTTCACCGGATTATCATTCTAGGTTGTGGATCTCGAAGAAAAGGTTGTGGATCTCAGGGAAGGTTGTTGAGCATCTATTTTATCTTTTTGATAAGTTTTGTGTTGTTGCATTAATTGGTGTATGAGTTAGGAGATCCAGCAGGATGATTTTTCTATTTGTTTGCTCATGGTGGCTGACTTGGTGAATGTAGCATGTCGCGGATGTATAAGGAGTAATTGTTTAATTTTTTCTTGTGTTGGAAAAAAAATTCTGGGTCCCAGCATAACATTAGCCAACTTTGATGGGTGTGCATTAAATATAATTTGTGATTTGAGCTGACCATTTGAGAATATTTCATGTTTTGTTGAAGCCGACTTGAAGCGATTGAAATCCTTGATAGCAGATATATATGTGAGTTCAGGTAATTCATTTTGATGTGTAAATAGGTGTGAAGAGCAAAGAAAATGTGTGTGTGAATATCAGAAAATTAGTTGAGCGAATTTTGCTTATGCAAAAGAGGATTTTTGTGAAACGAATTAAGGCAGAGCCTGGCGAAGTGCAGAATTAGATAGAAGGTCTAGAATCTGATCTATAAGCTTCACCAAAATTGATACTAGGCATTTGCAGATGCTACTTTCTCAGTTCAACCTTTTGTTGCAATCCAAAAATTTTGTAAGGTAGTGAGCCTTTCTTATTTTGAGCAGTGAGCTCTAGGCAGTGTTCCTGAATGCATGTGCATTCCCTTTTTCTTCATACTTTTAACAGAGTATAAATTGTGGATTAATCTCCACTGTGATTTTTCCCCTAACAGGGTTTCCACGTAAAAATTCTTGGTGTTATGGTGTTTTGATTGTTTCGTTCATGTGCTTGCATCTTTACTTCTATTGAAATGTTGTAAATGGATTAAGATCTGAAATGAAATTTAAATATTGATAAACACTGATTCACCCCCCCTTTCAATGTTCCTTGAGTCCAACATGAAAAAGGGATCTAGATCCTAAATCACACTTCTTCCAATTATGGACTTTAGGGATTGAAAGTGATCTCAAAATCCACTTGTCTACAAACCTCAATGGAAAAGCCAGAATGGGGGATCTAGGTTTTAATCCCTTTTTGTGTTTGTGAGGGGATGATATGGATGTGATTAATTGACTGAATTATATGATGCAATGTTGTTCCTAGGTTACTAATGAAAATGTAGCAAACTGAGATGATTTATGAGAAATATAGAACATAAAGACGAAAATAGATTATAGAATAGTAGAGAGTAGACCCATAAGAACCTAGCATATAAATTTGGTGTTGAAATAGCTAGACAGGGGCACGGGCTGCCCTAGATTGGTTTGCTTCTATTTAAGATCTAATTTCATGACCTTGTTGCTCTTGATCTACAAGTCCTCTCCCAGGGTCACAGTAGAAACTTTGTGTGTTGCTAATAAAATCCAGTTTCCTTGACTTGACAACTTTTAGGGCTTGAATGCATGAATAATAAATTAGTCTTCAGTCTTCCTCCAATTTGCTTCAAATTTGAGAACCTGCACACATGGAAGAGGGGGAAGGGTTGTGTCATATAGGGGCTCGCCTAAGTCAAAACCCATTTTGGTATTTAGATACCTCCACAATGACTATGATGATGTAAAAAGAGAGCCCACCCTTGGTGGAGTAGAGGCTAAATGATAAGAAGTGATAAATTGGCAAGTTGTTGCAACTAACCAATTAGATTTGCATTCCTTGATGGACTGAAGTCATGTACTCATCACCTTCAAGGATGAATTGTTGCATGATTTAAAGTCTTGCAAGTGTTAGTACTCACAAAATAAATTAACACAAAACATGAACAAATTTACATAAAAACATGATATATGATTGACATGATGCTTGATTGAAATAAATGTTGCACTAATCTTGATAATTTTGCTCTTGACTACTCTTGATTGCTTTATAGATGTTTATTTTTTCTCAATGAAAGTGCTAGGATTAAAATGGTGAAAATTATTTGTATTTATACGCAATTCTTCTAATTTCTCAAAAATCAAATGTCGATGGCCAATAAATGAAATTAGAAATTCAAATAATAAAATACTGAAACTGATATATTTAAATTGGAGCCAAAAAGGGTTGGACAAGGGCATTGGAGGCCCTAGCCCAAACCCATCCTTGTTGGGGCCTTCAACATCGAGGGTAAATATTAAATGCTTATTTTCATTCCCATTGTTTGATTTTCTAAAGATATTCATAAAATGAGCAATTAAATGCATAATTAGGTCTAAGCACATAGGGGGACCTAAACCTAGTGTGAAATTGTCACCTTTGACAATTTTTGACACTACAATACCTTTATAGAATTTCACTTGTAAAATTATGGAAAAAATCTAGCAGAGCCAAGAATAAGAGAAAAGGGTTTTCAAGCTATTACGAATCATCTTCAACAAAGGGTTTAATGCATTTTTGTATTGTAATTATTTGGGTTACCTTCCAAAAGTGTAATGAAGTGTTGTGATCCTAGAAGAATGAGATAAACATGTGGATTTTATATCTTGTGAATGTTTCATGTGTATTGTGTATGTTCCTAGAGTTTCATAAGTTTTCTTAGTCACATTTTGGTGAGACAAGTCTTAATCATAATTAGTTTGTTATCTAAATAGTTGTAAAGTCCTTGTAAAGCTTTTGCAAGGTATCTTTTCAAATTAATACTAGGAATATATGGGTTTATTCATGCATAACTAAGTTATATTCATCTTAATATTTTATAAATTTTATTATCTTCTTACCAACATGCATAGAGCATGGCTTATGTGTGAAGTTAAAAGTATGTAGTCTTCAATGGTATCTTGATTAAGGTGTTACAAAGAGGATTTTAGTTATCATGTCTTATGCTTTATAAAACATAAGACTTTATTACTTAACTAAATAGTATTGAGTCAATTAAATGTATAATTAGGTCCAAGCACATAGGGGGAGCTATACCTAGTGTGAAATTGTCACCTTTGAAAATTTTTGACACTACAATATCTTTATAGAATTTCATTTGAAAAATTTGAAAAAAAATCTAGCAGAGCTGAGAACAAGAGAAAAGGGTTTTCAAGCTATTACGATTTATCTCCAACAAAAGGTTTAAGGAATTTTTGTATTGTAATTATTCGGGTTACCTTCCAAAATGAAGTGTTGTGATCCTAGAAGAATGAGATAAATATGTGGATTCAATATCTTGTGAATGTATCCATGTGTATTGTGTATGTTCGTGGAGTTTTCATAAGTTTTCTTAGTCACATTTTGGTGAGTCAAGTGTTAATCATAATTAGTTTGTCATCTAAATAGTTGTGAAGTCCTTGCAAAGCTTTTGCAAGGTATCTTTTCAAATTAATACTAGGAATATATGGGTTTATTCATGCATAACTAAGTTATATTCATCTTAATATTTTATAAATTTTATTATCTTCTTACCTACATGCATAGAGTATGGCTTATGGGTGAAGTTAAAAGTATGTATTCTTCAATGGTATCTTGATTAAGGCATTACAAAGAGGATTTTAGTTATTGTGTAAGGGGGAAATTGATATGCATAAAGAGATCAAAACATGCTTGAATTGAAACTGATCTAATCCAAACAAAAGTTGTGATTCATACCCATTACTCACGAAATGAACGATAAAAGTTACTAAATTCAATGAACTAAAAGCAAAGTAATTAAGGAACAAACAAAGAATTCATTTAACAAATGTTGTTACCCATCTTGTGTCGAAGTGTGTTCACAAAGATGTTGGATTGTTCGTTGTATCAATGCGAAGCCTCCATTTGTGTGTAGCAAAAGCTTCAAAGTGCAATGTTGTTGATTGAAGATATGTGTTGAAGTTCTCAAGAAATTGTTTATGATTTCAACATTGCTTTGTTGTGTAAAATATGTTGATTCTCCAATCTTTTTTGAGAAGGAATGAGGTTGTTATATAGATTTTTTGTTTCAAAATGAATGCTTGAGATCGCATAGTAGAATATCCTAATCAACAGTTCAAAGATGGGAAATAGATAGGAATAATTAGTGGATTTTGACTATGTAATCGGTGTGATTGAAGAAATCAATTTGAGTGTTCGGTGGAATTGAGGAAATAGATTGAATAATCTATGGGATTGAAGAATAGATGAATCAGTTACAAAATAGATGGATTAGTCACCCAATCAGAGTGAGCAATCAGGGGATCGTAATTTACTCAATCATGAAAGTGGGTGAAGATAATTAATTAATTAATTTAATTAATTAATATTTTTGAGTTGAACGTGCAAATTATGTTTGACTTTTACAAACAAAGTTGTATTTGTTTGATTTGACCTTTTTGAATGATGTTTGAATAATTTATTTAATTATTCAAGCTTAGGGGAAAGTGATTTAATTAAACTATTAAGTATTAATAATTTAATTGATTTAGGGGAATAAAGTGAACTAGTGACATAATTAAATAATTGATGTTATTTAATTAATCGGGAGGAATAAAGTTAGATTAGGACTTTATTAAATAAATGAAATTTGTTTAATTAGTCAAAAGTGATGAAAAAGTGAATTAATTAAATAATATAATATTCAATTAATAGATGAAATTAGGGTTTTTGATGTATTTAATGTGAAATGAGGTGATATTATTTAATCATTAGGAAAAGATGAATATTAGTGTTAACATGCTAGTTTGCATACTAGGACAATTTTAGTTGTTTACAGTTATCATGTCTTCTACTTTATAAAACTTAAGTCTTTATTGCTTAACTGGATATAAGGCACCCATATACTTCATGCTCAACCTTTCATCATGCCAACACACTCAAAACAGCCAAAATTTAAACTTCAATTCATATCATGTGTTTTCTATTTCACTTGCTTCCATGTCTAAATTTGCATAAGATAACAAGGGATTATTAAGGCCATATTTTTAAACACTCTACATGGGTCTTTATCTACTTAGTGAAGGTGAAAAACTTTGCATTGTCAAACTAGCATATAGATATTTATTGATAGATAAATAGGATTATACTATACATTGCGCATGGTTTGTGTCAAGGCTTATGTCCATTTCCTATAGTTGTATCTAGCACAACACCTCAAGGGACTAGGAGAGTTGATTTCTATGGCTAGGCCTATAGGAAGAGGGTGGGAAGAGAGAAAAGGGAAAACAATGGCTTGTGAGCATGAGAATAGACCTATCATGTGAGTTTGATAAATAGTTTTGACATGAAAGGGGAAATTAGGGGAAGGGAAGATAAATTTGAGGCAAGTATCAATAGGAAGTTTGACGAGTAATACTTTCCATGTTGAGTTAGGACTTAACATCGACGTTGGATTTCTAAATTTAAAGACTATATTTGTTCCACTTTGATCAATTGAACTAATCATTCCATTTTACGTTAAGACAAGGTGGGATGGTCATTAGGAGAAGAATTTAACTATAGACTATTCTAAGAGGGAAGAAATAGATGTTGTAGGAATCAAGGAACCTCTAGTCTTCAAGGAAGTTAGCATGATAGACCAAGGATATCAAACAAGAAAGCTTAGGTGAGACAAGACGTTAAATTTCAAGAATTGGTTATTTTTCTAAAGTTGAAAGGTCGTATTAGGTTTTAAGGAGTTGCGAAGATTTCCTTTTATAGTTAGTAAGATCCCAAAAATCCTATTAACACATGGATGCTTTTTTAAAGAGTTAACTTCCTTTGAATCTATCCATGCTCCAACACTCTTACAATTCATTTAGTATTTAAACAAATCACATGGATCAATGATTACAAAGTGCCCTTTGTCTTTTAGTTGTATGCAATGTGACCAAGATATTGAAGACAAACCCTTCTTCTCCCATTTGGCCCATAGAAAGCTCCTCATAAGCTATGTCAATTGATTGTAACAGCTTTTAGAAGTTAACAAACAAGAAAAAATGTACACATTGTAAAATCTTTTAGA
>VDFB02107497.1:0-10278 GCA_007258455.2 Sequoia sempervirens | reverse complement strand
CATTGTTACATTGGAGGATGTCTACAAGATCCTCAAACTTCCTATTAGAGGCACACGGGTGATGTATGATACCCAGAGGGGTGAAGTCAAGATGTGTAGATACTACCCACATGCAGACATCAGGCAGTTAGGGTTCGACCACTATGAGATTAGGTGGCCTGTATTGGCTCAGAGGTATAGGCAGTTAGACTGTCTATTGTGTACATTGATAGGCAGCATAGTACTTCCTGACCGCTGAGGTCATGGTTTTCCCGTGGGGTGGGGGGAGATGCTAGTAGGCATGCTAGAGTGTCGAGTGGTGTATGCTTGGGGTTCATGTTTGCTCAGGATGTTATACTTTCATTTGCATGATATTGCCTATCAAGAGGCACAATTTATGAGTTGTAGTACCATGCTCCTGATGGTATGGGCGTGGGAACACATCGCCATTTTTCAGCCACTAGTGACAGTTGACCTTCCACATAGAGCCCCTTATTCCTTTCGCTATGTGGGGGCTAACACTCAGCACCACATAGGAGATACGGGTTATTTCAGGCATGCCATAGACATGATGGTTTAGTTCACATGGAGACCATACTTGGGCTATGCAGATTGGTCAGACGAGGATAAGCATTTGCCATTTTGCCGACAGGTACAGTTCTTGATTGGGCGGATAGTGTCACATGTCCACATTATAGAGCGTCATTTGCCAGATCGTGTCCTGCGACAGTTTGGAGTGGTACAGGATGTGCCGAGAGGTCGGGCAGAGTTTGTGAGATCATCGCGAGAGGTCCCCCTATGGGGTCCAGAGATTCTTGTTGCCACAGCAGAGGCTGACATCGATGCACTACAGGAAGTTCCATGGGGATGGAGGGATGGTCCAGTAGATCCAGGGACCACAAAGGAGTATGATCAGTGGTGGGCAGTACACAGATCGATTCCGCTGACAGATCCAGAGCAGCCAGCGCTGGTAGAGCGGTGAGGGACAGGTCCATGAGGCAGGCATGGCAAAGGTAGAGGTTAGGGAGACAGAGGAGGTCGTGGTGATGGAGGAGATGATGGCCGAGGTGGACGGCATGGGTGCAGGAGAGGGAGACGTGGTCAGAGGGGACGAGGGCCACCATTGTCACCAATCCATGAGGAGGGACGAGGAGATGAGGATGTAGCCATACCAGACATTGGTGGAGGAGAGGAGGTGGATGTTGCGATAGGGGGAGAGGACGTACAACCTATGGAGGCGGCTATTCCAGACATCCCAACAAAGGAGGAGGTAAGTATCGAGGAGGCGGGTAGAGAGGAGGTAGAGATTGATGCCTTGGGTTTGTTGGGCGCCTACCAAGAGGCATATATAATAATGTAACATGAGAGTAGAGATTCGGGATCGATCCTAGAGGAGCAGATGAGGAGGAGGACAGTGAGGGGTGCATAGATGAGACAGGGGAGGGATCCAAAACACATTATGCGGCCTGTGCTGCATCCCTTGGAGGAGCAGATGGAGAGTTCCCATGTCCTGAGAGTGATGTGATCGTGATGGAGAGGGACAGAGCCATCATGGCCAGAGATCAAAGCCAAGTAGCCTCATGATTTTGAGATGTGAGTAGAGATTCTCGTGAGCTCGGAGCCTTATGCACTGTGGGCCATCGGGCCAAGCTCCTACAGAGCCAGTCGACAGCTATGTTATATATTTCACCCGAGACCCCTGGGTGAAGCGAGATTCCACTAGGAGAGACATGCTCCCAAGCCAGAGGCACATAGTAGCAAAGTCCCAAACCTCAAGACCCACACTAGGATGTGCTTAGCAATGCAGGGGGTGGAGCAGCACGCCAGAGAAGTCCCAGAGGACACCCCCTCACCACAGTCGCCGGTTCCCATCATCAATTCCTCCAATACTTAATCTGCATGATAGCAAGCAAGCAGCCCTGATAAAGGGATACTTTTGAGATGCACAAGACATTGTATCATGATCCCATAGCATGGGCTCATGTATTATTGATAATATTTACATTACTGTGATGTAACACGATTGAGTTAAGATATATATATATATATATATATATATATATATATATATATATATATATATATATATATATATATATGATTTTTGCGGTGATTCTCATGATATGCATTTCTATGTATTAATTATGTCGTTGTTTATTTGTACATGTGATGTTTATATATGACATGCTTATGTGATGGATGATGATATCTATTTTATGATGTGTATATGCAGCTAATGATATAATGTTGATTCTATATGATGTATGCGGTTTATAAATTATGAGATGCAATATGATGTTATGTGTATAATGCCAGCTACATGTGATGCTTATACAAATGTAATATGATGCATATATTTACAGTTGCTTTGTACATGGAATGCTTATGATATGTATTGTTTGATGATGAATGTCTATTATGCCATGATGATCTAGATATGAAATATGCCTTTATGTATGTATTTTTCTAACATGTATGTTGATGCAGGATGATGTATATTGTTTTTTGTCACAAGACTCCATCATAATGCAAGAAAGAAGAATTGTTAGTGTGGAAAGAAAGATCGAGAAAGAAAGAAAGACAGGAGATAGATGTTAGTATTAGCAATCTTCGATGTTTCGCTGCATCACAAAAGGTATTACACTTTATCATCATTGGGCGAGACTAATACAAATGGAGAAAAACACCATGATATGACATAGATCAAGGTGTGCAAGGTCATCCACTTGCTAATAATAGACAGTCGCAAACAAGGATTGTCATTAACTCATACTAAGGGCACAAGTTGCCCCAGTCTTTTTGTCAGGACAAACCACAGACAACAAACAAAGTAAAAGACGGGTCGTGAAACGTCATTGCTCCTCTAAATCCTTCATGCAACATCCTTGAGGAAACTAGTAACATGACTCAAAATCAAATGTAAAAGACAATCAACAGACAACAGTCAAAGAAAATAGAATTTGGATACATCGTTGCTTCTCTAAATCCCTCATGGGACATCCTTGAGAAAGCTAGTAACATAATTCCCATCATAAAGTCAAATGAAAAGATAAGATAAATAAGTTAGAAAGTCAAAAATCCAGTAAAATATTTGCCAAAACTTGATCTTGTTTGTTCGATTTGTTTTGATTGATAGAAGGATTCATTGATAGAGCCTGATGTTAGGAGATACACATACTGGATAAGACTGTGAGTCTGGTTTCGATGTTATGACTATCTGTATAAGGCATGACAAAGCCTAGTTTCAGAAAGACATATATCGTATAAGATGTTGAGTCAGATACCGTTGATGTGATAACCTGTGTAAGGCTATGTTTGATTGTTTGACCTTGTCAATTATGTAGGAAGGACTCATCCTGGATAAGACATAGATTATTTTGCTGATATCAGTATTCAGGAAGGACCCATCCTGAATAAGATACAGGTTGATTGCTATGATGATGTATGTTTCCAGGAAGGACACATCCGATAGCAGACATTAGTTGATCTATTTTGGTTGTTTTGTTTGGCAAGTTGTTTGATTTGACTTAGAGACATTGCTGACTTGTTCACCAGATTGATGCATGACTTGATATGATGTGTTGACAATTGACTATGTGTGACGAAAAACCCTAAAGGACTGACCTAGTGTGGCCTCAGGGGCTCATCGATTGATGGACTTGCCTATGTTATACACGCAGAGACCTTATAGTTCGACTTGACTTTGGCTGACAAGACTGATTGCAAATAGAAGACATGTGTGAAAATGAATGTGACGAACCCTAATGGACTAACCTAGTGTGGCCGTAGGGGCTCATTGATTGATGGCCTTGCCTATGTTATACACGCAGAGACCTCATAGTTCAACACAACCAATGACCTTGTCATATAGACATATGGATTGAATCATGATTTTATACAGACAAGCCTAAACAGACTAACCTAATGCCTCGGGGGCACATCGGTAGATGGCCTTGCCTACATTTAGTCGTAGAGGCAACGTAGTTCGACAAATGACACAGACTGACAAGTGCGACTGACTTTGACTCTATTTTTGGATTTTTGAAATGTTTTGATTTTTTTTTGTCTTTTTGAAGTTTTCTGATGTTTTTGTGTTTTTTCAGGTCATTTTGTGATGTTTTTGGATTTTTCTATGGTTTTACATCTTCAACATAGCCAATGTAAGAACCAATATGACACACGTCAAGTGTTTTCCCCCAGTCGAGTATAAGACCAATTGATTATGAATAGGGTAAAATGGGGGATATGAAATGCACTCGATGTCAATTGTTCCAGGTTATGGGAAAGACTACCACTTATTAGGAATGGTATATACAAGCGATGGACAAGAAAGATAAGGGATATGTACAGGGATAATGACTATGTACAGGGTAGTGGACTATGTACAGGGCCGTGGACTATATACAATGATAAGGACTATGTACAATGATAAGGACTATGTACAAGGATAAGAACTAGATTAGAATAATAGTAGACAAAGGAGTAGAGTTAACTACACATGGCGCCTGTTTGCCAGGTTTTCACCATGGTACCTATCCAAAGTGCCACCGAAGTGGTTTTCACTATTGGACAAATGATTTGTCTTTACCATTTTCTAGATTATCTAATTTTTTTGGTGTTACCAAGACGCCTGTTTGCCAGGTTTTCACCTTGATAACGAATTTTGTGATTTTGTGATTTTCTTTGTATTTTTGCTAATTAAGACAAAGGCTCCCAGAAGCTATGCGTAGAACTTCTTCAGATGCAGACTATTGATTGGTGAGGACAATGGTTCCCCTTCAAGATTAGAGAGTTGGTACGTTCCTGATCCAAAAGCTTCTGTAACAATATAAGGTCCTAACCAGTTTGGTTCAAACTTTCTTGGTTTGTCTCTTTCTACTTGATTCTTTGGGTTATCCATTAAAACCAGGTCACCAATGTCAAAGTTTTTGTTCAAGACCTTCCTATTATAGCTGCGACGAAGGCGATTCTGATATGCTTGGAGATGGTCTAGTGCCTTTTGTCTTCACTCATCCAAGAATTCTAGCTCATGGAGTCTCGATACTCAGTACTCTTCATCATCAATGTGGCCTTTCAGGGATACCCTTAGGGAAGGAATCTCGACCTCAATAGGTAGAATAGCTTCAGAACCAAATACAAGTGAATATGGAGTAGCACCAGTGGGAGTACAGAGACTTGTGCAATAAGCCCATAAGGTAGGGTTAAGCTATAAATTCCAGTCACGGCCAGCATCATTGACAGTCTTCTTGAGGATTATAATGATGGTCTTGTTAGATGCCTCTGCTTGGCCATTACCTTGTGGGTAGTATGGAGTGGAAAAGTGATGTTGGATATGAAATTCATCACACAGGTGGCGGACTTCTTGATTTTTAAATGGGCGGCCATTATTCGTGATGATGGACTGAGGGACACCATACCGACAGATGATATAATTCAAGATAAATTTAGAAATCTGTGTGCTGGTGATGTATGTCATAGGAATGGCTTCAATCCACTTCATAAAGTACTTAGTGGCAGTGATAATGAACTTGTGTCCATTAGATGATGTGGGGTGGATCTTACCTATGAGGTCAAGTCCCCATTGGGCAAAGGGCCATGGTGACGTTATAGGACAGAGCTCCTGTGCTAGGGCATGTATCAAGTCTCCATGAACTTGACATTGGCGGCATTTTGTTACAAAGACATATGAGTCTTTTTCCATAGTAGGCCAGTAATAACCCAGTCTCATAATCTTTTTGGCGAGTCTATATAGGGTGTCTCTGACGATGGTGTATTTGGCTGACTTGCGGAGGAATGTCCTACATTGGTTATTTGATAGGCTAGGGGGTATGACTTCGTCATGAAGGTAATCATAGATTTCTTTGTACCATGGGGAATCAAGACCAACAATGTCACACACCATTTCAGAATCTGGGATATCGTAGGCTAGGACCAAAAGCTGTTCTACCAAGAACTCAAACTTAGGCACATTGTTAGGAATGTCAAGAAGTGATGCAATTGTAGCCATAGTGTCTGCTGCCCTATTCAAAACATGAGGTATCTGATGAAAGTTGACTTTGTCGAAGTACTCCTTAAAGCTATCAGCCATGTGTTTGTAGGGGGCAAGCTTCTCATCCTTAGTCTCATAATCATCATTTACCTGTCTGATTACTAGTTGGGAATCACCATATACTTGTAGGTTCTTAATTTTCCACTTGACTGCCATGCGTAACCCTATCACTAGAGCTTCATACTCTGCTATGTTGTTAGTGCATGGGAATGCAATCCTGAATGACTTAGGGATGGAATCACCATATGGTGTAATAAACAGTATACTAGCCCCTGAACCATGATTTGTATGTGAGCCATCAAAGTACAGTTTCCATGTTATGTTTGTATCCATTGTAAATATAAACTCATCAGGAAAGTCTGTAACTAATGGGTGATCTGCTTGTATGGGTGTGTCAGCTAACTAATCAGCAATGACCTATCCTTTAATAGCCTTTCTTTCTACATACTGGATATCATACTCACTAAGTATCATAACCCATTTGGCCAGTCGCCCTGTTAATGCTGCCTTGCTGAGAAGATATTTTAGAGGGTCTATTTTAGCAATCAACATTGTTTGATGGTTTAGCATGTAGTGCCTCAGTTTTTGGGTAGCAAATACTACTGCAAGACAGGCACGTTCAATGTTACTATAGTTGATCTCATAACCTACCAAAGTTCGACTGATATAATAAACTGCCCTTTCATGACCTTCATTGTCATTCTGTGCAAGCAATGCCCGAAAGTGATGAATGGGTTGCCTAAATATAAAGAATCAATGGTCTTCCTTCAACAGTGGCATATTACGTGGTGTGAGTAAATATTCTTTAATCAATTGAAAAGCTTCTTCACATTTAGCTGTCCATGCAAAGGGTACTCCTTTCTTAAGTAGATGTTGAAAAGGATGTGTCTTATCTGCTAACTGCACTATAAATCTTTTGATAGATTGCAACCTTCCCTATAATGTCCTTAGTTGACTAAGATTAGTGGGTGGAGGCATGCCCATGATTTCTTTTACCTTAGCCAGATCCACTTCAATGCCTCATCTAGAAATGATATAACCTAACAGCTTTCCTGACTTGACTCCAAACACACATTTCTTTGGATTGAGTCTCACATTATACTTCTCCAGCCTCTGAAATATCTTGTCTAAAACCTGTAGATGTTCTACCCTTGTCTTGGATTTTACAATAAGGTCATCGACATAATCCTCCATACAAGTATGCACTAGATCATGAAAGATAGTAGTCATGGCACGCTGATAGGTTGCTCCTGCATTCTTGAGTCCGAAGGGCATAAAATTCTAGCAATACGTTCCCCAAGGACAAGTGAGCCAATTGGTCTCGGGCCACCTTTGATATGGTTATGTTCCCAAAATCCATCCATAAGGGACAACATCTCATATCCTGCTATCATGTCAACCATCATGTCTATGTTAGGCAAAGGGAAGTCATCCTTAGGACAAGCTTTGTTGATATCTCTAAAATTAGTGCAGATGCGGATGCCCCTAGTTGGTTTAGTGACTGGTACAAGATTGGAAATCCAATCTGCATAGTCGATAGATCTAAAGAAACCAACGTCTAAGAGTTTCTTGAGTTCTGCCTTGACTAACAAAGCAATCTATGGGTGCATTTTTCTCAATTTTTGCTTCACTGGTTTGGCACCTGGTTGTAAGGGAAAATGATGCATAACAAGTTCAGGATCCAACCCCGGCATGTCGGCATATGACCAAGAAAAATTTATCTGTCTTTGTGCAAAGAAGTTATGGATCTCTGGCTGCTCTTTTGTTGTCAATGACACTGCAAAATAAACCAATCAAGGATTCTCTTTTGTGCCTATGTTGACTTCTATTGATTCTTCAATGAGCATGGGTGACTTTTCTTGTGCAACGGGGAGAATGTTCAAACCTCCATCCTTAGGTGCCTCAGAGAGGTTTTCACCTTTGGATGCGTCCTTTCTTTTTACTTTTTCATTGTCTAAAGGTGCCTTTCGGTTTTCAACTAGAGACTCATCCTTTTTATCTTGTTTATTCTTTTTGTCATTTTTGTGATTGGAGGGTTGAACAGATTCTCCAAAATATGCTTTGTTGTCCAAGTCAATGGTAAAACCAACCTTATGATCCCCATTAGGTATGCCTTCTCCTAATCCCAGGAACTCAGCAATTGCTTCGTTGTTCTCAAAAGTGTCTAAGACGGGTGTGTCTTGTTGATCCCAATCAATTAGTTGGGGATAGACTAAGGGCATGTCATCATCAGAGTTATCAAAGTTTAATGGGGTCAAAGTAAAGATTGAATTATTCACGTGGTTACAAAAGTCTTGTACTAGGTCCTTTTTTCTCTTAGGTGTGGGTCTAGGTGGATTGATAGGTGGACCTAATGCCAAGGTTTGACTATCAGAAACAGGTGGCTCAGGTTGCCAAGAGGTAGGATCAAGTGATTCCCAATAGTAGTGTTTAAACCATTCCTCTTTTGTCATTTTCTTTGGTGGACAGGAATTCAAGGGATTTGGTGAGGAACTTAACATCAAGTCAAGTTCTCCAAATAACTTGTCAAGGTCCATGGAAGAAGTAGAGGATAGGGAATCCCACTCATAATCATTAGAGTCGGGGGAGTCACAGTGATATTGGTCCAATGGTTCGTGAGATGTCTTAATATCTTCTGAAGCACTTATTTCCTCAAGTAAGGGTGATGTGGTACTAGGAATGCCAATCTGAATTGGTTGAAACCCTAGCCCCACGCCTTTTGGCCACTAAGAAACAAAGATTGGTTCAATCCTTCCATCTTGATTTAAGCCTAACCCACTCTGTCCATCATATCCCTTGCTCTACATGATTTTGAAACCCTTTCCATATAGATTTGTAGGAATATGAGCAAGTAAGAGGGGTTCCTCATCATCTTCCCTATACAGCCAGGAAGTGACATCTTCTGTATTGACGGCCTCTTTGCTTAATTCTCCCCATTTGATAAAATTTGTTGTGGGAGGAACATGTATAGTGACCATAGAATTTTTACAATCTGATGTAGGCAAACCATATGTCTTAGGAGGGATCAAATGGCTAACACAATAAGATGTCGTCAGGTAGTACTCTCCACAACCCTTGTCTTGGATCTCAACCCTAGGAGTGGTAGGAATTGAGGGTGAAACAGATGTTCGAGTGAGTGTGGATCGATCAACATAAGAAGATGGATTGGACGATGAAGCCTCCTGGTTCATTGGCACTTGACGTTGGGGGATCTCTTTTAGATTGGTGCAATATTGAAATGGATTAGGATCACCATCTATAGTTATTTTTGTGCCATTGTAAGGGAATTTAAGACACTGATGATACATGGAAGGGACCGCCTTCATGGCATGAATCCATGGTCTACCTAGCAGAAGGTTATAAGGAAGGGTGAGATCCAAGACCTAGAACTTTGTCTCCATTACCGCAAGACCAATTCTGATAGGAAGTGTTACCACCCCCTTTGATTTTTGTTCCTCATCATCATAAGCTTTTATGACAATACTTTTGGTCGTGTCTACGCATGCTTCTGAAATACCTAATGCCTTAATTAGTTTTAAAGTACATAGATTTAACCCTACTCCTCCGTCTACCAAAACTCGTCTAACTTTGGTGTCATCAACCAGGACTTCTAGATGTAAAGGGTCGTTGTGGTCCATCTTTTCAGTTGCATAGTCTTGTTCAAAAAATGTGGCATGGTGATTATTGGTCAAGTAGCCCACCATTTCCTAGAAACGATTGACATCAAGGTCATTAGGGACCGTGGTGTTCTGTAAAGCTTTATCGAGAACAGATCGATGCTCAAGGGAAATTCACAACAGTTCCAAGATTGAAATTTGGGCTGGGGTCTTCCCCAACTGGTCAAGTAGGTTATATTGTAACTTGGAAGATTGTGGTGTTTTTTGCAATGGAGGGCCTTGGATAGTGAACTTAGTATGATGAGTATTGACCGCACACTCAGGATTTGTATTGATAGTAATGGTATTAATATTCTCATCGGCGACGCGAAGGCAATGAATGATTTTGCCACTATTATAATCATGCTTGATACTTGCATAGTTGGCTAACATATTGGTCTTAGTACTCAAACTGGGGACAGTTCCTTTCCCATGGTCATGTAGTGGGTCAGAAAAGACTTGATGATCAATGTTTGATGATTTTTGTTTTTGTCCACTAACTTCAATAATTTTCCTTTTGACAAGATCCTGTATGATATTCTTCAGTTGTCAACAGTTTTGTAGGTTATGTCCCTTAGTCCTATGATAATCACA
>VDFB02107496.1:0-23815 GCA_007258455.2 Sequoia sempervirens | reverse complement strand
CCCTATACACAAATAGGGGTAAACATTAGACTCAAAGAAAATTTAAATCACAACTATTCCACACTACACTAATGTCCATAATGCATTCCCCAGTAGGAAGGATATCGGTGCATTGCACACTACACCGAGGGTCCTATCTTTCCATTGGTTTTTTGCACAATTGGACCAACAATTCCTAAAGAAAATTTCTAGAAGACAAGCAAGAACATCCAAAAAGGAAAAACATAGACTAAAGAGTACAACACCTTGGTGCTCGGCCTGGCAGTTATCCACCATGGTAAACACCCTATGCGATCTACCTATGTTACCTACTATCGACTATGAAGCTACTGGGCTCTAAGTATATCATGATGTATCCTTATTAGGGCACTGTCGCGCTATGTGACATTGTTGGCCACAAGCGAAACATCTTGTACCTCTACTAAATCCTCTAACACCAAGAGGTACACTAGATTGTTGAACACTACCCCTAAAGGTAGAATGAGTACTCTATGCAAGTTGTGCATTATTGAAGTGTTTGACACGCCTCCAGTTCTGGTCATCCCCTGACTGATATATGCCACTTTGTCTACGTGGAAAATCCTTTTGTTTCCCCTATGAGTTCTAGTTCTGTCCACTCTGTAGTTGTATCTTCTATGTCTTGGGTGGTCCAGCTCCCTGAGTATGGCCACTGCATACACTAGGTCTTGCAACTGAAGTATTGTCTATCTGCACTCCAACATGACCACCCAATGCCATCGCCAAGTTCTCCTCTACAAATTTGGCCTTTTCTACCATTGTCTCCATAGTCTTGGGTTCGAAAACCTACACACCTCCACTAATCATAGACAAAGAACTCTGTGTTGGCTAATAGAAATGATAACAATGATCTCATAGCCAAATCTGATCTCTCTTCTTTTGAAACCAAATACCACAAAGTTGGGACTAAATATTCTTATGCTTTGACTATGAGGAATGTTGTTGCTAACCCTTAGTAGGAACTTGAAGGCCCTTGGGGATGCTCACGGCCTGATATTGACCACCCTAAGATACAACACCAATGGAAGGTGCACTGCCAATCTGAACCCCCATCTATCCACCTAATGCCATAGATATATTCTCTTCAACAATTTGAGCCTTGTCCACGGTTACCACCGTGCTCATTAGCTCATGGAAAACATGGGAAGGTGAATCCCATTTACTACCTCCATGATTGCCTCCACGGCCACAATCACAACCTCTTCCACGATCTCACCTAGGTGACATAATCCTACATAGACACACCAAGGTATAAGACAAGGTACACAAACTTAAACCTAGACACTAACACATAATAGGTTCAACATTACCCCAAAGCTCCTAGTGCTTAAACCTACACTTTGATACCAAGTGTAAAACCCTGCTTCTTAACCTAGAGGATGATACAACATTGCAGAAGCACAACTAATTTTTTTCTTAAAAGAGTAACCATAATAAGTAAAGTAATCTACTCTAAACACATACATCCTCTAGGCCATGCAACACATCTACATGTGAATCCAAAAACTTTCTAAAATTAATCTAACCATAGCATATGAAATTAACTCATTATAAAAAACATACATCAAAGCATTAACCCATTGCATAATACACAAAGTACAATAATGAATTCTTCCAAGATTACATTAAGTCAATATACCATTACAAAGATCATCTTCAAGATGAGATACACATGAGCTCTTCAAACTAGATACACATGAGCTCTCCAAACTAGAAGATCTCGTCGTAACTAACAAGCCAAGAAACCCCAAAAGTGTAAGTTGCACGATCCACCCAGCCATGTGGTACCCATAGGCTCAACCCCTATGCTAGGAGATAGTAAAAGGAAACCAAGACAAACCTACTACCTCTAGACATAGGAAATATACAAAAAAAACACTATACCAGTAAACACAAAACATAAGGTTACATTGCTTCTAGAACCATTGAATCAAGTACATCCACTGTATAATACAAACTGATTGTTGTCATAGGAGGAGTGTCATCACAATGGTTGCATTGGTTATCCTTAGGAGATCTTCCTAGGTCCTGATCCCCATACTGGGTTATCTTGGTAACCTCTATGAACTTTGGCCTCACATGCACACCAATGCAAAATTGATTCCCTTTAAAGAAGATAAGATAACAATATTTCCATTCCAGGCCTTCCTAACTCATCTCAAGTCTAACACAAGCCATTGAACCAATGAGCAAAGGTAAATTATAAAGTTAAATATATTAAGCTACTCTATCCCTAATATAGGTTATTTAATTTCCACTAATTAAACTGACTCTCACACAAGTCATCCTAGAACCACTTTGTGTCCCGACCCCTGTTGAAAGCCACTCCCCTATTGACAACACAATAACTTATTCCACAACCCAAGAGTAGATAGTGCACTAAAACTGATAACAAATAACCACCACATCTCAAGAGGTAACACATCCCTATGGATGTCAAATACTGAATCTCACATACGTGCACTACCCAAGGAAATCTCAAAAGGCAAACAAAAGATACAACAACCCTTTCAAAATTTTACAATCTTTGGAAGACTTACATTTTCACAATCAGAAATATCCCCCAATACACCATTACAAAAGTATAATTAATTGAAACAAGCAACCCATGTAATTAAATGAACTACCATTAGGATTTCCTAAATCCAAATAAATCAATAACTCATTTAAAATACGTCATTTAAACATAATTCCAATTAATAAATCAACAATGAATTAAACTGACTTCCAATTTGACAATTACTCATAATATTCAACTCAAATATCCTACAAACATGAATAGAAAAGAACACAGCTTAAAAGAATTCAGGCAATTAAAAAATATAATAATTGGATTTCCCAAATCCAATTGAATCAATATCTCATCACATGCAATTATTCAGAGTAAATATAATTCCATTTGCAATAATAAGGAAATAAAATAAAACTATTTATTTAACTCTAATTTCATAGTTTCGTATAATAATAAAATCAATTTCTCTATTACAATCATTGCATTATAAAATCATCTACTTGTACATTAAACATTTTAATAACACAATATCTATTTAAATATAAATCAACTTTCTCTCTTAAGTCATTTTATTTTAAGATTTATTAGTCCATGAATTTGCATGCTTATATCAAAATATACTTCCATTTACAAACCATAAAGAAATTAAAACTAGTTGTTTAACTCAAATTTCACAAACACATATAAATAAAAATCTCAATCTTTCTAATAAAATTATTTTATTATAAAACACCTACTTGTGCATTGTATGCACTAATTAACATACTACTTAAAATATTCTACATTGTAACATCTAATTGTGCATTTGCATGCACCTGCTTTTTAATAAACAACCATTGATAAATATATATTTAATATGTATAAATATAATTAAATATAAGGACATATACATATAAAAATATATATTGTTTAATTATAAACTAACTTCAAAAATTAAAATCATTTCATTTAAAAACAAAACTTTTCTTTAAACTATTTCATATTAAAATTAATTGTGCATTTATTTAAGAAAACTTTGAAATAAATATATATATAAAATCGCCATATTAAATAAATATAACTACATAAATTCAATATATATATATATATATAAAATAAAACCATTTAAAAAATATTAATAACAAAGGAGCTGATCACATAGCCAAAACCTACAAGTAAGATAAAGGTTGGCTATGTTGGCTTACTATGAAGGAGGCCGGGCGCCACCTCGCCTCCCATATGGAGAGGGATGGTTGTGGGGGTAGCATCCCCTAGCCCTCTATAACTTTAATTTAAAAAAAAATAAAAATCCTCCAATTAAAATAAATCGAGCACGACAATTTTCTCAGTCTAGTTCCTCAATAGAAAAAATTACCAGAAGGTTAAACAATAAAATATATAAATATATAAATATATATATATATATATTTAAACCAAATTTCTTACAAGAGGATAAATTATTGTCTCAGGCTTTCTACAGGAAATAAGTAGAAACTTTTTACAGAGGTTTCCTAAATCATCAGATACTTTCCTTTGAATTTTCTATTGTGTTAAAAAAAAACTCATTCCCTACAGAGATCTAAATCTTTCACGGTAATTTACCATTTCTATAGAGAATATTTAAATAATCTTAACATAGAGGATTATAATTTTCTATAGTTTCGATTCAATCTCAATAGAGGTTCAATAATTTAACTATAATTTCCTTTTAGGATAAATCCATTTCTAAAACTCAATTTAAACATAGGATCTAAAATATATTTTCTATAGAGGCTGTAAATATTCACGACAATATTTTAAAACCAAAAGGCTTATACAATTAATGAAATCCTCTTCTATAGGAAACCTTTCCAATTTGCAAAACAATAATAATTTAAATAAAATTTTCAACTTAAATTCACAAAAGAATAAAGAACCTATTCCAGAACATTTGTTGATTCGAAGTTTGATGCAGAGCTTCCCTTTAATTTCCAAATTTTCCAAAGCTTCCTCCCAGAAGAATTACCACTTCCCAAAGAACATTAAGTAATCTAGAACCAAAGAATGCAACAAAACTAGATTCCCTAAACTTATCTGAGAGCTTCTAAGATTCAAATCCCCAAAATCTCAAAACAATTCAACCCTTTTCAACATCCTCTCTTTCTCACGTGAAAATAACTTCCTTTCTTTCCATTTCAATAATTCTCTCCAAGAATCAATTTTTAACTATAGTAGTAAAATATCTTTTAACTTTTAGTTATCAAAACAAATATCTTTTCTACAACAACCAAAGATATTTCCAAAGATCTTTTCCAAATATTATGCATTTGAAATTCAATAACTTATTTATTTCAATTCAAATTTAATCTAATAATAAAATTACTTTATAACATAAATTAAATTAAACAAATTTATCAATTATAAATCCTTTACATCAATAATCTTGATTAATTAAATACCCAAACATAACATTTAAATTAATCCTCAGAATTAAATTTTGCACAATAAATAAAATAACAAGGCAATGTGAATAAAGAATACGACCAATACATAGACCGACGACACACTGTACTAGGGTAAAGGTTTGACTAGGTTAACCCATTACTATCTCCCAATCAACATTATTGTTGGGTAGTGGACACGCTCAGACCTTTGAATCCAGGTGAAGTTGTTGTCCTGTACTTGCAAACCTACCAATAAAGCATATGTCGTACATGTATCCAGATAATAAATCATACACACCGTGAAGAGAGAATCATGGAAATCATAGGGCACTCGCAAGCAAGTGATGCAATACCGTTCTCTTCACCAACACAATGTCACATCAACTAACAAGATAAAATATCAGTTAAACTACAATGAGCATATATAGCAATATCATCTAAAATAAACGTCTAAACAAACATAAAGCATGTCACACAAATAACCATGCATATATTGTAACATCACATCAATATAGATCTATCATCGCTCCACTATCAGCGGTCGAATAACAATCACATAAAATATGATCTATCAAAGTATCAGAACTGTCATAGAAAACATAGCAAATCAGAGGGGTGTTACAAATTTTATTTCTCTCTCTTTGTACATTTCCTCTATTTATACCTCTATTCTTCTATATGTCATCCATTTCCTTTTTCTCTTTTGCTTTTGTGTTTTCCTTTTGGGGATGACACAAAGTGTAGAGACACCTTATGTCTCTTCCATGTTGACCGAAAAGGTACTTTTCCTTTTCTTTTTTTCTTTTTTGTTTTCCTTTTGGGGATGGCGCAAAGCATTGATATGCCCTAAGTCTCTTCCATGTTGACCCAAAAGGTCCCTCTTTCCTTTTCCTTTTCTTTTCTTGTGTTTTTTCTTTTGGGGATGATGCAAGGAATCTCAGACCTAAATGTCTCCTTCATGTTGGACTCCAATTTTTCCTTTTTTTTCTCTTTTCATTTCTTTTTTTTCTTATGTTTTCCTTTTGGGGATGACGTTTACTGAGACGCTTCCCACGCCTCCTTCCATGTTGACCAAAAACATACTTTTTTTTCCCTTTTTATTTTCACTCTTTGTTTCATTCTTCCAGTTCTATGTTCTTTGGGGAATGATGGCAGTTCTGAGCTCTTTCATAAAAACGTTGCAACAATGAACATACTGACCCAAAATCCATAGATCCCTTATGTGTTTGGTGTGTTCTTTTCTAGGGGGAAACTCTCTTTTTCTTTTGTCTCTTTTTTGTTTACATGAAACAACCTAACTTAGAAACATATGACTTCGCATAGAGGCTTTCCAAGTTGGCTCTCATGTCTTATTTTTATTTTTGCAATTTTTCCTTTGCAAATTTAAAGTAATTGCACATAGAATAGTGTGTATCATTTCTTGTAAAGTGGGGGGCATACATTGGCATCATTTCATTCGAATTCTTGATTCTTAGTGCAGCCTTGCCACTTCATATGACATGTTTGTCACTTTGTGGATGACATTGGGTGTGATGTCCTTCATAAGTGTGATTTATACTAGCATATTACATTACTCTTAGTGGTCTGATGTGATACAATGAATCCCCTAAGTTGCTAATACCCTATTCTTTGATTGGTCCTTTTTTGGAGACATTATAAAAAATGTTCCTTAAGTGACAGACCTTGCATGAACTTAACAAGACTCCTTTTAATATCTTTTACATTTTACATGTTACATTTTTTCCACCTTGCATAACACAACTTGCATGCCTATGGTACCTTTCTTTTTTTTCATGGGTTCTAAGCATACAAAGCTTTTCTTTTCTCATGAAGCATGAATCGACATGTTCCCTTGTGGTGCCATGTAAAATTGATCAGGAGGTATAACTTTGATTTGGTTGAGCGAGAAGCCCATTCAGTGGCACGACTTTCCCCATAGCCACCATGTGTTTGTGAGTGCATACGAACTAGTGTATGTATCTTACATTTTTGGTTTTTCTCACCCGGTGGACCACCATGAGTTCTATCACCCTAGAGTGAGTATGCATTGTCTTTTTGTCAGAAATAGCCTAGATCTAATCCACAACTAATTTGACAAACGATCAAAGCTCAATACAATTCTTCTCTTTCATTTCACACTTCTCTTCCTTTGTTCTTATGTTTAGCTTGCCATGGGATCTTCATCCTGGGGGCTCGATCATTCCTCTTGATCATTTTCATTCCATCTTACTAACACACGTGCATTAGGATCCTTCTCGATATGCATGGCTACTTTAGTGTGAGTTAGAATCAAGTTCATCCTCTCACTAAAGTGGGGTCTAAATGTGCAATAGAAAAAATGACCCTTTCAAATTTTCATGGTCTTTTAGGTCTTTCTTCATGATGCTTGGTCCATTTTTCTTTGATTTACTATTGCAATGTGGCTTAAACATTCACATTAGGCCCTTCAAATTCAAATTATGGCATCTTATGAAGGTGTTGTGAAGTTTTGTAAAACATATCTATAGTTTTGTAGACTCTATTCATTACAATTCACCTAAAAATCACCTTTTCATCACTTATCAAGTCCTACTTTGAAGTGTTGTAAAGTGTTGTAACAAGATTTCATGCTTTTCTAGGCTTAATTTCACTATTTACACCTTTCTTATGCTTTATTTGACCCCTTTATGCACTCATCAGGCTTAATTAAGTGTGTTTTTGAATGTAAACCTAACAAGCAACACTAAATGCAAGATAATTCCTGACAACCACTTTCAAGTCCAAGGTGGGACCCATTCACCATGGGTGGCGAATGAATCCCTCTTGGCTCAAAATTCAAAATATTTCAAATCTTCTTTCGGGTTTTTATTTAAAATCACCTTATGTCATCCGATGATGAGGTATCTACAAGTTATTAAGGAACAGGTGTGTATAAATACACATTTTTTTGCTCATTTTAACCACCATTCATCAAGCTCACTAATTAACTCATTCATTCAAGCATTCAAGCACTTTGCATAATTCAATCAAGTATCTTGGAGCAGCCATTGATATATCTTCAGATTTCTTTAACAAGGTTGGTGAGTTTAGGAAATTTTCATGTTTATTCATCTTTCCTTATTCATTTCATTCCATTTCTTCATTAAGTGTTTGATTAGCAAAGTGGGATTTGACCAAGGAAAATCCTTATAACCTAACCCTTAACCACTTTTCTCCTTTTGCATGTGTGTTTGTAGATTTGTGTATGTAGATTTCTCAAGAAATTAGGTGTTGAAAGGTGGTCAACAAGTCAACAAAGTGTTTCAAGTCAACTATAACCTATTTCAAGCTTGGAGACAACCTACAGTTCAATTTCTACATATTTGAGTTCATTAACCAAACAAGAAGGCAACCTCAGATTTGGTAATACTTAATTGGTCCCCAATTTCACAAAATATTGGGAGAGGACTGATTCACCATCAGTGGTGAATGAGTCCCACCTTAATACTGGAAAGTTAGATTTTGTTAGATTTTAGATCCTGACACTCAGAAACATGTTTCAAGAAGTTTTCATCAGGAGGACTACTTCTCCATCAGTGGCAAATGAGTCCCACTAGTGATTTTTAGTGATCTCTACCAGCATTCAGGACACTCCAATTTCTTCATTCTTTTCCCAAGTGCACTACGATTTAGCCGTCTTCTTTTTTGTTTTGCATTTGTTCATGTTTAGTTCATGCTTGCATATCACATTGTGTTTTCAAACACTATATTTTTGCTAGATTTTGCATTCATAATCAGTCAATTACTTAGCTTAGTTGCATTCATATCATCTTATTTAGCCTTAATAACATCAAACACATCTTAATTTGAGTGAACCACATTGATTTTTTGTGAGGTTTATCTCTCTCCTTTTAGGTGAAACATCCTAAGAGTGCAAGAGTAGCCTATAAACCTCACACCCAAAAATATATGGTTAAGATCATAATCATTTTTAATCCTAGATCTAGTGTCGTCTTGAATTATTTGAATTACGAGGTTAATCTCTAGTTCTAGTATAAATATAAGGTTAATTCACATTGTTTCTCCAAGAAAATGTATATAACTTCATGAGATCAAGAGCAAGAGGATTATAGAAAATTTTAATGGAATCCAAGGGTAGATTATCAAAATCTTATTGCAAAAATTCAAGGTCACATCATCATGTCAAAGGCATAGTGCGTTCAAGCATGTTTTTGAGCTAAGATTGATGACGTAGCATTGAGGATCTACTTGTAAGAATAGTTTGACATCCAATTTGAGATCAAGATATACATTCTTCATTTCTACTTCATGTTAGTTTGCAAATTTACATTCCAAGACAACTTCCAAGGTATCAACATTTCATTATTTCATGTTTCATTTCCTTGTTTTTTTATTTCATCATTTGGTTTAATTACGTAAATGGGATTTGACTTAGGCAAACCCCTATTTAGTAACAATAAACAAGTTTTTTCCTCTTGAATGTGTGTTTGTAGATTTATAGGTTTAAGATCAAGTGGTGAATAACATTGGAGCAAAATTTTCAAATTTATTAAGTTGCAAAAGCTATCATTCATATTGCAAGAACAGATAAACAAGGCTACAAAACTTGTGATAGGTTTTTCAGGAATTGATAACCAAGGATATGAGAGTGTAGACATCAAGGAATAAAACCCAAATCTTAGTTTTAAAAATCCTAATAGGGACCCATTCACCACTAAAATAAAATGAGTCCTTTGTGACCTAAAAAGAACCCTCTTGTAGAAAGGAACAGATCATTCTAGCCTCTCAAAACATCTCTTTTCATTGCTATAATAGTTAGGATTAGTTTTTTTATTGTTATTAAGAAATTTTGACCATCATAATCGAGTGAAACATCCCCTAAAAAACAAATGGTTTATCATCTTGTTCATTCATGGTGGTAAACCTTATTTTTATATTACTCACAAAGTTGATGACATAAGGATGCTAATGTGGAAATTCTTTTCCTTTTCTTTCTTCTTTTTTCATACTTTTAGTCCTATAATTTTGGGAGCATGTGAAAAGGTGTTGTTGCTCATGGAAAGAATATCTTCATCGACTAAAGTTCCTTTCGGAAGGTGGGAACTATCTTCATCAACAAATAAAATAAATTGTCTCATCCAGGATATTCCCCCTCATGGTTTGCAAATGTAATTATATTTTGGAACAAATTGTAATTGTCAAATGAAAAAGTGACATGCGTATATTGGCTTGAAGCTTATTTTTCTCCCTTGCTTTTATAAAAGGGAATTCATGACCAATTCTATGTGTTGTTGATTGATCTCAGAGAAGTTTTGTAAGAGATAATACATTGAATAGAATTGAGTCTATATCTAGGTTAAGATTTTTTTTTTTCTGCAAACAATTTTTGATAATAGTACTAGCATTTGAATATAAAGAATGACATAGTTTCAAGACCAATTCTCTCCTAGTTTATTCATCATTTGAATTATCAATTAAATAATCAAGGGTTGTTTCAATGGCTTTCATTGTGTTCCAATAAACATATGGTTTTTTCTTTGTTCCAATTCAAAGAATTAGTTAAATTGCTTGGATGAAATCATAGGTTTATGTGATTTGAGTATCGGGATATGATAATGAGTTCTAGTTTTGATTAGTTGAGTATATTGTTGTAATGCAACATTGTAGAATCTATGTGATTCTAAGTGTTAAGTTGTTAAATTTGGTTCGCATTTGATTGGAATTTGTACCTTGTGTTAACGCACTATTCTAGGGGTTTGTATTTGTATCACAATAGTCTTGATCATTCAAAAATAATGCATTCAAATCACTTAATTCTTTAGATTTTGTGTTGAAATGTATGTCAAGTCAAGGTTTACCATGCTCTGTTACTTTTAAAACAATTAATATTAAAAGAATTTTCCAAATCTTTGCATCTATTGAATTCTCAAGAAATTTTGTGTAGATCTTATCTGTTATTTATAATCTATAAGGTTAATTGGTATAAAGGATCTCAAATACATTATGTGGGATCACCCTCCTGGGTTTTGTAGAGCCCAAAGTGCATGAAAAAATATTTTCCATTCTTTCACTCATTTGGTGGCCAATCCCTCCAATTAGCTAACAATTGGAAAATGAAAATTGCATAGGATATTTTGTGAGATCAACTTGCTATAATAAAAATACCAACACTAGGAATTGGTTTTTCTTAGTCTTAAATCTGCTAGTGAACACCTTCTCCACTCTCCTTTGGGCATTGGAATCATGCATTTAGCCTCTTCATTGTTTTTCCTGAATAAAAATTCAAATATTTTCCAAATTTGTCACCCACATCCTCTTTCTAGCACCTCCACTTCGAGACACCTAGCATCCCTAGAAATAATTCACTCTCAATCCATTATTATTCATGAGAGTAACGAAAGAATAAAATTTAATATCTCCCAACCTGGTCATGGTACTTTGTTTCCCATGAAAAATATGATTTTTTTAAACAAATGAAATTAAATTGCATTTGAGTTTCATGCCCACACAAGTGTATGGAAAGGGTCCCCTTCCAAGGTTGCTAAAGGAAGAAAAAACATGAAATACTTCATGCCTACAAGACCACATCACACCAAAATTTGAAAGGAAAAATAAAAGTAAAAAGTTTTTTTTGGTAGCGCAGGTTTACACTTCACCCTTGATGTTCCTGCGTCATTTATAAGCTCATATGCTGCATTTAATGTAACATTGTCTCTTCTATCAAATTTTTAGGCTTGCTGTTCTTCAAATATCCAATCAATATAAAATCTTCCTAATAGATCCAATCATATGCACATGGTGACCAGTAGTACATTGAATGCTTGATTAAAAATTGGTACATAAATAGGACTTCTCTAGAATCCTAGCATTTATTGATACCACTAAAAAACCTGATATATTTGTATTTGTGTAATAAGATAGAATCCTAATATATATAGGCCTCTATGTCATCATTGTAGTTCAGTTTTCTATAAATTAGAAGTAGTTAGGACCAAATTGTGAAAAGGCTAGAAAATTTAATTTCTCTCAGATAAGTTATTGGAGACTTTTGGAGAGCCTTCCAGCTATTGTTTTCTTATGTATACGTATTGTATATTTGTTGAGTCTTCCTTGTAACACATATATTGAGCTTAATGTACTTTTCTTAATAAATAATTTCAACATAACATACACAAATAATTTGGTGGTCATTTTTATTTCTCCATCATTAATAGATATAATCATTTCTTACACTCTTACATCATTAACAATAATATGTTCAGATAGGATTAATAATAGTGTGAACACCATCCCAATATTATGAATATATTGAATACATCATCTTTATGCTTGGTTTCAAAATTACTTTATATATTTCCTTTAATTATGATCAACCTAAATTTACATTATATTTCTCTATCTAGACTAGGCAAGACTAGCCTTCCTATCTCTTCCAAAAAATACCATCTAGTAACATATTCGAGATTATTAATGCCTTTTGTTGTTTATATATATGAAAAATAGTTGTTAAAGTAGAGAGCAGTAATGCAGCAGTTCGGCATTCGCAGGAAAGAAACTGGAACTGGTTTTTTAATAAAAAATTAAACACTCGAAATAAACAATCGTGCCTTTCGAGAGTCCTTACTACTGATACCAACATGCAAGGGATTATGTAATACCAAATACAAAAGACGACAGATGCCCTATTTGCTTTTCCAAAAGTAGCATAAAATTGTAGAGGAGGAGTTTGCGATGCATGTGTTGTCGGTAATCAATAGCATATACACAATAACAAACTATTTTTCGTTGCAGCACTGTTTATGTTCGTGAGGCCTTTATTCACTTTGTCACTGTCACGACATATAAATAGTATAATCGCATGTTCGAACTTAGAAGCGTATATTCTTAGAATCTGAGGATTCCAAACATGAAATATGATGCTGCTGAACATTACTGAATATATAACCACTAGAAACAACTTTAATAAAATCACTGACAGAAGAAACCATAAGTTTATACAAAAAAATAATATGTTACCTATGGGATATGTAACTTAAATCTGCAGTTTGCACTGGCGGGCAATCCAAAAAATTCAATTTATGCACAATAGAGAATGTACCGCGCAGAAATTCGTGCTGGCCCCACCACACAAAATCTTGAGCTATATACGATTATATGTACTGCCTAGGAAGAGATAAAATCCCATTTCCATGCTGTGAAATAAAGCTTTTTTAAGGAACGGTGCACTCCAAAGTACCCACTGATTGGGATTATACACCCCAATGACCCCATTAACTGCCAATCGTGGTACCAATTACCAAACATAAAATTTCCTGAAAAGTAGACTGCGAACGTACCTTTCCTCTTTCCTCTTTTTTAAACGTACTTTTATTGTTTTAAAGGAGGAATTGCAAGAACTTGTCGTAGAAAGAGTGATTAGTGGCTGTTTCTAAATTTACAACTCTTTTGTTTAAGTAGAAGTTTTTAGGCATAGAGGTAAGAATTTGTTCTGGAAAGAGTATGTTGTCGCTGTTTCTAAATTTACAATATTTTGATTAAGTAAAAGTTTTTAGGCATAGAGGTAAGAATTTGTTCCAGAAAGAGTAATCAGTAATTGTTTCTAAATTTACAACTCTTTCATGTAGAAATTTTTAGGCATAGAAAATAATTATTTATGTCTAAAAAATACACATTAGATATCATTAAGAGAGTTTAGAGATAAACTACAATCCAATTGTAATATGGTGAATTTGGACTTATGTTTTCTACTGGACATCAGTCTATAGAAATACTTAATTAGTAGTTTGATTATCTTGACTACTACTTGACTAGATAGTATACATTTCGTGATCTTTGTATCTGGGTATATGCCAAAAACCAAGGAAGCACATTAAAGTTTATCTAAGATAATTCTTAAATATGTTAGACGAACATTGATTTATGGTATCGCACTTTGGTATTCAGAGGTTAGTAGGCTGATTGGCTATATAGATTTTTGCAGGAGAATCTGCACAGGATCCACAACAAACCTATTGTGTTCTATTGTGACAATAAGAGTGCTATGCAAATGATGAAGAGTTCAGCTATTCTTTGTAGGATTGAACATATTTCGATTCAACTTCACTACATTAAAGAATCGATTCAACATGGATTAATAGAGAAGACGCAGTGCAATATAAAGAATTAGATAGTAGATATATTAATTAAGCCGTTGTAGACACTTTGAGACCTACTTCATATTCTAGAATATGGAACTCTTGTATATTTACTTCTTATACATAGTCTACAAATCGCTATTTTTTATTTACCTTGTTGCCTTCAAACTTCTTAGGAACATCAATATTAAGAATAGAAAACCAGTGGAGGAATATTTGTTCTTCTCCACGGTCTGTGGTGTTAAGATAAAGCTAGTAAGAGAAATTAAGGAAAATACAAAACAGAAAATATATTTGCAAGTATATATTATAATTCGTTTAGAAAATGGGGAAAAAAGAATATATAGTATAATCAGTTTCTCAAAACTGTATTATAAAAGAAAAAGATGAATGTGGAACGCATGTGTTAAAGAAAACATAAACTGAAAATGTACTGTCTTTCTGCAGGACCATTTTGAGGCACTAACATTTTTCAAAGCTATAACTACAATCTTAGGCTGTTGACAAACTGTTAAATAACAATATCATTCTAACAATTTAGATATAAAAAATATGTAATGCATAACACATCTACAGTTCCCCACTGCAGGGAATATCGACAGTCTCTTGTGTAAGAAATAATGTAAAAATTTCTTGGAGAATCTTAAAGCCAAATTAGTCTATATATACCTTGCTGGAGTATACAGAAATGCAACAACCACTAGTCTATGAGGTCCTGAAGCTTTGCGTGTCTCTCAAGTGCTGCCCTGATACCATTAGTAATATAGTCTTACTGCGTAGCTTCTCCTTACAGACAAAATGAAAATTGGTCTTGCTTTCATTCTTTCTGTGTCTTGTTTCGCTTTGGCTATTTTAGTTTGTCAATCTCGACCAATAAAGATAGCGGACACTGCAGTCAAAATCTCTGCACTTGCTTCTGTTTCCATCTATAGTGCGACCTCGGTTAATAAAAAAGATAGAGCAAACTATTTGGTAGCCGATGAAAGTTTTGAAAGTGCACCATCTAAGGATCAAAACTATGTTGGTTATCTAGCAAATGAGGATGATGTTAGTCGAGGAACCCCCATCATGAACTATCCTGAAGGCCATAGTCCAGGGGTTGGGCACTGAATACATTTGTGTAATGAATATTATCAGTTATGTGTGTTGTTGTCTGCTGATTAATTACCAGATGATCTTTCGCAGTCTGGTATCTTTTACATGCATATATCATAGAACGATTACAGTTTCACAATGATTTATAGATATCAACAGTTATAGTATGGAATGTTTTATGGGTTTTATTTCTTCATCAGAATCTAAAGTGCATGATTAGAAATAGCAACTCAATATATGTCAATCTTATTCCCATCGTTTATATTGTGTTTATATTAGAATTTTTTGTTAAAGCCGAGGTATTCAAAAAATAATAATCTCAGAGAGCTATAGATCTATAATCCCATAATAACAACAGGCATGCGAAGCAAAGTCCACGGACAATAATCTTTTAGTCAGTATTAAGACACTAATAAGTCTATTTTTTGCTATCTAAGCACAGGGTGATGCAATAAGCTTTTAGTAGCCATACAATCACATATTTTGTTTCCTTTGTGCATGTTACTAAGGTTTGAGAAAAAGAATCCAAACGATTAAACGTTTACAGCATCTGCTGTTGACGGTTTGAGAGAAAATAGTTATGGTATCTTAAAAACAACCTTTATTATCAGAATGGTAGAAACGCATTCTACGAGGTTTTGAATAGCGTTTAATATTGAAAAGGTTTGTCTTTGTGGAAAATATATCTGTTAGTACTACATCTCTATCTGTCCTCTGCTAATCAGTAGGATGGAGAATTTAAAGAATCTACGTTCCCACAAATAAATATGCATATGGATATAATATGAAATTGTGAATATTAGTCTATACAGGTTAATTTTGGGTTAATATATATAGTTCTGATAGTCCCCTTTTTTTTTTCTTTATTGTAATTAGACTAGTATCTACTATTTCAGAAATAAATGGCTAAGGTAGAGCTAGAGGCTAAAGGAGGAATAGAGAAAAAAGAGGTCTAATTGATAGAGGAAGATTTCAATGTTACAGTTAAAATGATTGATACATATTACAAAGTATAAGCTTAAAGAGGTCGTTATGAAGTCTATGAATGTAATATATTGTAAAGATAGAAAGTTCTTCCAAACAAAGGGATACAACTCATTATAATGATAAAGCATTAGGAGCAGCTTAATTTGCATGTCGCAGTCATAAGGATGAGTTTTTTTTTTTTTTTTTTTTTCTTAATTAGATTTTGTTTGATATACTTCAATGAAAAAATCATCATATTAGGCTTGGTTATTATATACTAGAGCTACATTGTGCAATAAAAGTACACAATATGTGACATTATGGTGTGGTTATTGTGTGGTTATTTTGTAGAGATTCTGGTGCAGGAGCACCCAATCACCTAGTCTCAAAGTTTCATGTTTGAAGGTCTAGTGGAGTCAATACTGTGTGTCTACGGTTATGTAGGTGTGTTTAGTGTTTATTTATGTTCAATAAGGTCTAAAAAGACCAATCTAATGTAAAGGATTTGAGCCATTTGTTTGAATATGTCAAATTGCTTTATAAAGAAAAACCTTATGTAATCATGAGTTTTGAGGAATATGGGAAGTAAAGTATTAATACATGTGAATAAGGTTCCATGGGACTATTCTAGGTGTCTTTGGTCAGTTTATAGTCACTTGGGGTCAGAATGTAAACATTTCAAAATGTATTGCAATGATGTTAACAAATTGTGGAAGTAATATGAAATTGCATCCAATGGTCACAAAAGGATTTAAAAGGTGGTTGGATAGTTGGTTGGTCGATGGTTTTGAGGAAGAGAACCTTTAAAAAGGTGGAGGAAATAATTTGTAACATTGGCAAGAAGATTTAAAAGAATAAAACACTAAAATACCCTGTTATTTCTCAGAATTTTTGTGTTTTACTCTCTTTTCTAGGCTTGTACGGGTCTGTATAGGTATATTATGGCCTCATATTTTTAGAATTTGTAAGTATGTGCTTTCATTATCTATTTTTTGTATTCTGAGGGTCTATTCAATACTTTTGTGAAAGGAATTTGTAAGAAATAGTGATTGCCCTATTTTCTTGAATTAAGGATTTTGAAGGAGATTAAATGAGGAACTAACCAATCCACCTACTGTAATTGATTTGTTGTTTGGTGGATTGGTCTGTAATATGTTATTGTAAGTGTTAGTGTTTATTTATGTTCAATAAGGTCTAAAAAGACCAATCTAATGTAAAGGATTTGAGTCATTTGTTGAATATGTCAAATTGCTTTTATAAAGAAAAACCTATGTAATCATGAGTTTTGAGGAATATGGGGAGTAAAGTCTTATTACATGTGAATAAGGCCCATGGGACTATTCTAGGTGTCTTTGGTCGTTTATAGTCACTTGGGCTCAAATAAACATTTCAAAATGTATTGCAATGATGTTAACAAATTGTGGAAGTAATATGAAATTGCATCCAATGGTCACAAAAGGATTTAAAAGGTAGTTGGATAGTTGGTTGGTCAGTGGTTTTGAGGAAGAGAACCTTTAAAAAGGTGAAGGAAATAATTTGTAACATTGGCAAAGAAGAATTGAATAAAGAAAAAAATCATATTCCCTGTTAATTCTAAAAAAAATTATGTTTTACTCTCTTCTCTAGTCTTGTACGGGTTCGTACAGGTATATTATGGCATGATATTTCTAGAATTTGTAAGTATGTTATTTTATTATCTACTACTGGTGTTTTGAGGGTCTATTCAATACTTTTGTGAAAGGAATTTGTAAGAAACAGTGACTGCCATGTTTTCTTGAATTAAGGGTTTTGAAGGAGATTAAATGAGGAACTAACCAATCCACCTACTGTAATTGATATGTTGCTTAGTGGATTGGTCTATAATATGTTATTGTAATTGTTTAGTGTTTATTTATGTTCAATAAGTTCTAAAAAGACCAATCTAATGTAAAGGATTTGAGCCATTTGTTTGAATATGTCAAATTGCTTTATAAAGAAAAACCTTATGTAATCATGAGTTTTGAGGAATATGGGGAGTAAAGTATTAATACATGTGAATAAGGTTCCATGGGACTATTCTAGGTGTCTTTGGTCAGTTTATAGTCACTTGGGGTCAGAATGTAAACATTTCAAAATGTATTGGAATGATGTTAACAAATTGTGGAAGTAATATGAAATTGCATCCAACGGTCACAAAAGGATTTAAAAAGGTAGTTGATAGTTGGTTGGTCGGGTGGTTTTGAGGAAGAGAACCTTTAAAAAGGTGGAGGAAATAATTTGTAACATTGGCAAGAAGATTTAAAAGAATAAAACACTAAAATACCCTGTTATTTCTCAGAATTTTTGTGTTTTACTCTCTTTTCTAGGCTTGTACGGGTCTGTATAGGTATATTATGGCCTCATATTTTTAGAATTTGTAAGTATGTGCTTTCATTATCTATTTTTTGTATTCTGAGGGTCTATTCAATACTTTTGTGAAAGGAATTTGTAAGAAATAGTGATTGCCCTATTTTCTTGAATTAAGGATTTTGAAGGAGATTAAATGAGGAACTAACCAATCCACCTACTGTAATTGATTTGTTGTTTGGTGGATTGGTCTATAATATGTTAATGTAAGTGTTTCAATGTTGTAGGGGAATAAATAAGTAAGGGATTGTGGTGTTGGAGTAACACCCTAGGCTAAGCAGGGTTATTCCAATGAGAAAATGAGGAACCTAGGTGGTATTTCAAAAAACTAATGAAACTAATGGCCTTGTAAGTGTTTATTATTCTTTTTCAGAGATATTTAAAGGTTTTTGAATCATTTATTGAGCTTGGGGAGGTTGGAAATGTGTACTTAAAATAAGGGTGCTTGAAAACCCCAGGTTTCTAGGCTACAAGGAGGGTTTTTGAGTTGGGAAACAAAGTAAGCTCTTGGGGTCTTAAAACCTAGAAAATCATAAGTTTTAACACCTTTCCTAAGACTTTTTTTAGGTTACCTTAGTTTTTTGGTGAGTTTTTAGAGGGGTCTCTTTGGAAAACAAGGCTAATTGGGGCTCCAATATAGCGAGAGAGGTCGTTCTAGGAAAAATGTTCTAAAGGAGTCATATGAATTTGATGGATATGTTGTGTATCTCAAAAATTCATATTTGAATCATCTATGTTTTTGTCAAGTTCTGTGGAAATTTTTGGAGTTATGGGCTAAAAATTGAGTTTCCACTACTACGAGGATTGAAAGGTGAAACTAAGAAATTGTGCTTCTAATGACTGTTTAACTTGGAAGATTGTTTGAATTATTTTAGAAGACATTTTAACCTTGTTAGATGCCTCTTGAAGGAAGGTTGTCAATTGGATTGAGATTGAGCTTCTTGGGTTTGCATCAGAGTGGTATTAAAGCACAATAGTAGATCTTGTGTTGTTGTTTTGAATTGGTTTCAAAGGTAGGTGAAGAGAGGATTGTGTAAATTCCACCTAAAGGAAGTGTAGTTGAAAGGAATATTAACACTCATGACAAGGAAATAGAAGTCTTGAAAAGAGAGATGGCTACTTGGAAGGAAAATAATAGAGTGGAAGATGATGAAAGTGAAATTGAAGAGGAGGAAGAAGCTCCTGGTGAAGAAGAGGAGATGGATCCAGATTATGTGAGACCGATGAAGATTTTGAAGGCTATGAAGAAGGATGGACATGGCAAAATAAATGTGCCTATGTATGTAGGAAAACTTGATAGTGAAGAGCTCCTAGATTGGATTGGGGCTATGGAAAACTATTTTGATAGTGAAGATGTTGATGAAGGACATAAGATGAAGAAGGCTAAAACAAGTCTAAAGGGACATGCTTTGGTATGGTGGAATTTTGTGCAAGAGGAAAGGGAGAGACAAGGAAAGAGAAAGATCACTTCTTGGGAACATATGAAAACCAAATTGAAAGGTAAATTCCTTCCTTGTGATTACAATGTTCAATTTCCTAAGAAGTTGCAAAATCTTAGACATAAGGAACTAGATGTAAAATCATATACTCAAGAATTTTATAAGTTAAACATAAGAACTAGGCATGAATAAGATGAGGAAGAAATGGTTGCTGGGTACTTGAATGGCTTGAGGTACAAAATCCAAGATGAGATCAGCTTGTTGGCACCTAAATCAGTTGAACAATGCTTTCAAATGGCAATGAGGGTAGAAGAAAAACTAAAAAGGAGACAAGAGAAGGAAAAAAGAGGAAGAGGCAACACTTCTAGGGGTAGAGGCACAACTTCAACATCAAGGCAGCCTAAGGAAGATCATGAAGATGTTGAGAAGAACAAAGAACAAGCCCTTGAAGCAAGAGGAGGATGGAGAGGTGGAAGAACTAATTTTAGGAAAAGGAGAGATTACAATGAATTCTTAGGAAGATGTTATAGGTTTAATGAATTTGGTCATCCTCCCTTCAAGTGTCCTGGCAAGTTTAGTGCTGCAGCAAGTGGAAGTGAAAGAAAAGGTGATAAAAGAGTCAAATATGTGCAAGGAGATGAAGAAGAGAGTGTGAGTTCATCAAGTAGACTTGAAGATCTAGAGGTAGGAGAAGCACTCATGGTGAGAATAAAATTATTTCAAGCACCTAAGGAGGAAGACATGAGCCAAAGAAAGAGCCTATTATAACCTCATGCAAGTGCAAAGGTCAAGTGTGTCAAGTTGTAATTGATTTTGGTTCTCAATATAACATGGTATCTAGGGAGATGGTAAATAAGTTGAGTCTAGAAAATATACCTCATGTAGCACCCTATAAGGTTTCTTGGCTAAATGATAGTCAAACCTTAGTGTTGAATGAGCAAGCATATGTGGATTTCCATATTGGGGAGTACAAGGATAAAACTTCCTATGTGATATATTGCCAATGAATTGTTTTCATCTACTCTTGGGAAGGCCATGGAAATTTGATAGAAGGTCTATGTATGATGGTTGGGAAAACACCTATACCATTTGGAAGGATGGTCAAAGTTTCAAACTAACTACTTTGTAGGGAAAAGAGAAGGATAAAGGAAAGTATAAGGTGGTAATTTTTGGAAAGAAAATAAGTATGATATGTTTTCTAATTTGGAGAAGGGTTGTTACATTAACACAGTAAGAGAAGCATCTCCAAATGGTGCTATGATAGTAAAGGGTTTAGTTTTGCAAAGGGAAGAGAAAGAATTCATTCCTAAACCTGATTTGGTTAAGGTAAATAAAAAATAGACAACGAGGAGTTTGGTTTTGCACAAAAAGGAAGATATGCTGGAGTTTGACATAAGCAAGATGAAAGGGAACAAATGTGTAGAGCAGCATGGTAAGGTGTTTGAGGGAAGTTTTGTGAAGCAAGATGAAATCATAATTGGAACTATTGTGTTCCCTATAGATGAGTGCAATGCTACAAAGCAAGTGAAATATATTAGTGTGGGAGTGGAAAAAGATGTTGATACATGGGTACATGACAATGATAGTCTGAAAAGCCTAAGAACAATGAGTAAGGGGCCAAGTAAACAAGGAAACACAAGTCTAGTAATAGTGAGTGCAAGGTAGGGAATGCAAGGAATCATGGGAAGTTCTAAATGTGCGGAAGAAGTCGAGAAGGAGGTAGGAAAAAATACTTCTAACTCTTGTTTGTTTACATGTACAAGAATTTCTCAAACATTAGATTTTGATCCAGGCATAAGAAGAAAATAGACAACAAGTTTGAATAGGGACATGAAAGCACATTTTAATGTGAACACAGTAATGAAGGAAAAGTAGGTAAACAGAACTCAATTGAAGGAAAATGCAAGTTAGAGGATGCATGGAGCAATTTCAAGGAATGGACTATCTTTCAACTCTTGTGATAAGATTTTTTTCTTTGTGGGGGTGAAGTTTGCAGGAGCAACCAATCACCTAGTCTCAAAGTTTCATGTTTGAAGGTCTAGTGGAGTCAATATTGTGGGTATAGGGTTATACAAGTGTGTTTAGTGTTTATTTATGTTCAATAAGTTCTAAAAAGACCAATCTAATGTAAAGGATTTGAGTCATTTGGTTGAATATGTCAAATTGCTTTATAAAGAAAAACCTTATGTAATCATGAGTTTTGAGGAATATAGGGAGTAAAGTCTTAATACATGTGAATAAAGTTCCATGGGACTATTCTAGGTGTCTTCGGCTAGTTTATAGTCACTTGGGGTCAGAATGTAAAAAATTCAAAATGTATTGCAATGATGTTAACAAATTGTGAAAGTAATGTGAAATTGCATCCAACGGTCACAAAAGGATTTAAAAGGTAGTTGGATATTTGGTTGGTTGGTGGTTTTGAGAAGGATAACCTTTAAAAATTTGAAGGAAATCATTTGTAATCTTTGCAAGAATATTTAAAAGAAGAAAACAATAAAATACCCTATTATTTCTCAGAATTTTTGTGTTTTACTCTCTTTTCTAGTCTTATACAGGTCCGTACAGGTATATTATGGCCTAATATTTTTAGCATTTGTAAGTATGTGCTTTTATTATCTATTTTTGGTGGTTTTAGGGTCTATTCAATACTTTTGTGAAATGAATTTTTAAGAAATAGTGACTGCCCTGTTTTCTCAAATTGAGGGTTTTGAAGGAGATTAAATGAGGAAATAACCAATCCACCTACTATAATTAATCTGTTGTTTAGTGGATTGGTCTATAATATGTTATTATAAGTGTTTGAATGTTGTATGGGAATAAAGAAGTAAGGAATTGTGGTGTTGGAGTAACACCCTAGGTTGAGCAAGGTTATTCCAATGAGAAAATGAGGAACCTAGGTGGTAATTCTAAAAAATAATGAAACTAATATCCTTGTAAGTATTTATTATGATTGTGCAGAGATAGTTAAAGGTGTTTGAATCATTGATTTAACTTGGGGAGATTGGCAATGTGTACTTACAATAAGGGTGCTTGAAAACCCCAGGTTTCTAGGCTACAAAGAGGATTTTTTAGTTGGGAAACAAAATAAGCTCTTGGGGTCTTAAAACCTAGAAAATCATAAATTTTGACACCTTTCCTAAGACTATTTTAGGTTACCTTGGTTTGGTGGTGAGTTTTGAGAGGGGTCTCTTTGGAAAACAAGGCTAATTAGGGCTCCAATATAGCGAGAAAGGCCATTTTATGGAAAATGTTATGAAGGAGTCATATGAAGTTGATGGATATGTTGTGTATCTCAAAAATTCATATTTGAATCATCTATGTTTTTTTCAATTTCTGTGGAAATTTTTGGAGTTATGGGCTAAAAATTGAGTTTCCACTACTATTAGGATTGAAAGGTGAAACTGAGAAATTGTGCTTCTGATGATTGTTTAAATTGGAAGATTGTTTGGATTGTTTTAGAAGATCATTTTAACCTTGTTAGATGCCTCTTGAAGGTAGTTTTTCAATTGGATTGAGATTGATCTTCTTGGGTCTATATTAGTTTCATCAAGGTGTTTATGGCTCTATCAATTTGCTAGAAAATACTTCTCTCAAGATTGTTTGAAAACACATCATTAAATACATGTTTTTTGAAATTCTAGATTTTCTCCATAATGTCTTCCATCTTCTTGAATTAAAGTTTAACTTGTTATAATTTGTTAAAATTTTGCAACAAGGCCACTCCATTTTTTATTATAGGATTGATAAATTGTTAGTAAAAAGAAGTAATCAAGTTGCATTAGTTCATTGGAAAGGTGGGTAGTTATTAAATTTCAAAATATACTTAGCTATTTGAAGGATTTTTTCCAACCTTATTAAAAAAGGTAATCATTCTACTATCTTTTA
>VDFB02107494.1:0-36905 GCA_007258455.2 Sequoia sempervirens | reverse complement strand
TTGTTCTAATCCGGTCAAGTGCAAAAGTTCTGCATACAAATCCAAAGCAGAAGCTCACCTAAAAATTCTGAATAACAAGAGAATCTCTAGGCTCATTAGAGGTGAATCTAGTGGCATATTGACAGGGATAGATGAAACAGCATATATCTGATTAGTTAAAAAAATCAGAAATAAAGAGTGAGACAGATCATGTTAATGCCTATAAGTAACCTTGAATTTTGACAGAATAAGTAGTGCAATAGAGAAGAACTAGGTTAAATGACCCTTAAATACCAATTCCAAAAATGATAATTTGACAAAATTTTCAGGAAGTTCAAATAAATATAGAAATTTGGAGAACCATGAAAAACAAAGAATGCTGAGAATCAAATATTCAAAATGTAATATCTTTATTCTTTTTTCTAAAAATACCTTTGGTTAAGAGACCTGAGACCTGGAAAACTTGTTGGCAAGATCTGTTAGAATTGGCATTTAATATTTATCTTTGGCATTTGGCATTGATCAATGATCAAGTATCATACTATGAAATGATTTAGTTTTACAATTCTCTATATTTCTCTTATTTTTTTGTATAGATATATATATAGATTTATAATATATTAAATTATATATATATATATATACACACGCATCTATACGCATCAAACCCCTAAAAAAATTTTTAGTGTTCGTATTTCACGCATCGGGTTCTCGCATCTCTAACCCGCCCCCAACCCTAACCGTAACTTTAGCTTTTAAAGTGAAATTCAGAATTTGAAGCAGCATAAGACTATCATTAAGCTTTTACCACAGATTTTCAAGTACAGTTCTGGACAACAGCAAATAGAGGATTACAACAATAATTCTGAGCGTATTGATGACTGATTTTTCTCAACAAGACTGCCCGAAAAATACTACCAGATTTGTGGCAACTCAAAGGACACCTAACACCCTTTGAATGGTTACAATGATTAATACTGAGCAATATTGAGAGAACAACAACACATTCAATGCTCAGACCAGCCACAGTAAAGGGTTTACAATGTTTGTAGAACTCAGATTATGATCATCAGATGTAATAAAATCAGATTATTCAAAGATCTGGGAATGTATGCAATTCGGGACTATTATGGCAGCGTTTGTAATACTCAGAAATTCTGTTACAGCAGCACATGCTTCCCTTATTACATTCTGGAACTGCTTCTTACATTCACGAAGAAGCTAGATTGCAATGATGATAAATGACAGTCATGCAGCTACTAACCCTTGGCGTACATCTGAGCACATTCTACAATATTGTCTGAGCAATAATATAGCAGCTGTAACTCAAAACTACATACAGAAATATTATGAAATACCTGATGGATGCTACCAGATATGTTATGAGGTATGAACCCAATGTTTATGGCGCCCAGATTTCAGATGCAAGTATGGTGACCAATATAAATTATAATGTGTAAAGTGTAAACCCTTCAAGATGGATAGCAAACTCAACTTGAAACTCTTTTAAAACCCTGAATAATGATCAACTCAGCTTATAGCAGCAGATATATGAAACCCTTGCCAACTTTAACACAATATTGGTTCAAATCACTGTAGCACGGTACTGTTCACGACGGTACTGTAGCAATTACTTTAGTGCGGGTACTGTAGCGTATCATTGTTCACGGGTACTGTAGCAGCAGGTACAAAAACTTCTGATCTGCACATCAAACCCTTGTAAAATCTATGTAAATGCTCCAATGAAGCTCAGATGTGACCGTGTGAAGCCACCAAAAACCTATATAACCCCGGTGATCTTCTTACTCAGAGGGTAGCACAATCGAAGAGAGGCTACGTTCTCCAAGATTGAAATTATAGTGAAACCCTAGGTTTCTTCTCCAAAGCCAAAGCTTCTTCAAAATAGTTAAGTGTTGAATGATCAAAGAATTATTTTCATTTGCTTTTTGTTTCCTCTTATACTCTCCACAATTAGGTCAATTTCTCCAAGAGGCCTTTTAATCATTTAATATCATTGATAATTACTTTTTTGATGTGAATTTATATTATAACTCACTTTGGGCGCCTAAGTCATTATTTTATTATTTGACTTATATATCACTTATGACCCTTTTTAAAAATAAAGTTAAATAAACCATATATTATGCACTTTTTGAATATTAAATTATTATTATTAAAGTTACACTTTAATAATAATAATAAAATGCCATATCTCCAAAAATACTCATTATTTTTCGATTCCGTCAGAACCAAGAGATCAACCACGAAAACCACTGCTCATCTGGGTGCCCTTTCCCAAAATAGAAAGGTTGCCCACTGACACCCAACTAACTTACTATAAATAGTAAGTGCATCAAAATGGAACCAAAAACCTCGGAATAGCCTAGCATCATAATATACCAACAATCTGGAGAGGTAAACACTGACAACTACTACCTGAAGAGCTCAATATCGCCCAAACTGGATCCCCAAATCCACAACACTAGCCTACGAGGGTCAAATGATAGGCTAATCTTACCAACTCTGATGCTCACGAAAAAGGGGACATTACACACATTGACTCAATTGAGAGGATTCCTCGTCCATTGCCATTATATAAGATTTGTTAAGGGTTTTTTTGCAACTTATAGCACCCTTAATGGATATGACTAAGAAAGGAGCACGTGCTTGGACAAAATCAACACAAGAAGTTTTTGATAAACTTCAAATGATAATGAGCTTTTGTCTTGTACATGTACCAAACTTCTCTCTTCCTTTTTTTGTAGAATGTGATGCATTAGGAGAAGGGATTGAAGTGTGTTGACACAAAAGGGACAACCCATAGCTTTTAAAAGCAGAAAGTTTAGAGGACTAGAAAAAGGGTTCTCCATTTATGACAAAGAAATGTTGGCTATCATGCATGCCTTGGAAAAGTTTAGGCATTACCTTGTTTGTGGGAGATTTGTGGTCAAGACAAATGATAACAATTTGAAATTCTTCCTTAGCCAGCGAGATTTAAATGATAGGTAGCAAAAATGGGTAAGCAAACTCTAAGCCTATGATTTTGATAGAGAATATATGAAAGGTAAAAAGAATGTAGTGGCTGATGCATTTTTTAGGAAGCCTACTTTATGTTTTGCTTCTATTATATTGTTGATTGAAAGGCTACCCTAATGGAAAAGTAAGCTAAACATATTTTTGCTACTAATTTCATTGATGGTGAAGTGAAGGATGATAGTTATATAATATAAAGTGATAGATAGTCTTTTTCTCCATAAGAACAAAATTTTCCTATTTCCAAAACCCAAACCGAAGGAAAAGATTTTAATAGCTTTCTATGATACACCTCTAGCAGGACATTTAGGATATTACAAAACTTATAGGCAAATTAGGGAAAGATTTTCTTGGAAGAGACTTAAGGAAGATATTCTTAGACATATTAAAGAATGCATTGTTTGTCAACTGAACAAAGCGGAACACACTTTTCCTAGATGATTGTTACAACCTGTAACATACTAGCTAACTACGGTTTAAGAATGGTAACTAACTGTCAGTTTCAGCTGAAAAGTAACCAACTAATTTTTCCTAATGAGAGTTTCAATTCATATAACAAATAGGAAAGATAAATAATCTGAGCATTAACTACTCTATCATTCAATAAATAACTTCTAGTATTTCAATTCAGCTGAAATGGAACAATTAACGGTTTATATAACTGAAAATTGCAGTAGGTTATGAACTAACTTTTCCATTAATTATGAAATGAATAGAGCATTTAAAAAAGTAGTGAAATAAACATTATAAAGTAAATATATTGAAGTAAAGAGAGTGTAATGTCCTCTTTTCTATGAGCAACAGTTGTCAGAAGGTTTAGCCTATTCCTGACCCTCGTAGGCTAAGAAGCGTGGTTAGAGGGTCGTTTGGGGCAGTTACTTGATTAGTTGTTGGTTCCTATTCTTGGTTTCAACTACAATATGGAGTTTCCTAAGGTTTAATATTTGATTTCTATTTTGGGAAACTTTAATGTTATGTTTGCACTTTATATTATAAAGTCACTTTTTAAATATTTGTAAAGTGCAAATAATATATTATATTAAAAGATTAATTGAGAAGCTTCTAGAAGGAGGCCGACCTCTTTTGGGAAAAAGTATAAAGCAAGGGTCAGCTAAGCTTCAATCATCCAGGAAATTGATATTGGTTGTTGAAATTGTTTGGTGAAGGAGCCAGCTAGGGTTTCTGCCATTATTGATATCTTTGGGAACGATCACTCCCATTGATTTGCAATTTTGAGGCTGTGAAATATCAGCTGAATTATTGCTAGTTGTGGGCTTCATTTCAGAGGTCCAATTTGTGCTTCATTGAGGAGGATTCATCTTTCAATAGCTGTTGTATTATTGCAAGGGTTTGCAGTAGCTGATGTATTATTGCTTGTTGCTGAGTTTCAATTGTTCACAGATTTAATGGCCTTCGGCCAAATCTGAGAAGGTTGATCAGTTTTGGATGATTCTATCTATTTGCAGATTTTAGAGTAATATTTTATTGGAGTAATATTTGAGTTCACCTGTAGTTGCAATTCAGTTTTTCAAGGATTTGATTTGTATCCTTTGGAGTCTTATATTTCAGTCCTCTATCATATCGTATATATTGTGGAAGGATGCAAGTTCGACTATTACAAATTAAATGAAGGTAATATCCAGCCAAGTCGAATCTGGAGAAAGAGATAAGGCCCTGCACAAGAAGACAAAGACTTGTCAGAAAAAGAAGAATTGCGAATGAAGACAAAATAATCAGTTGGAGAATATTATCGAAAGCTTAGAAGAAGGCGTCAAAGGTTTCATTGCTGAAGGTAAATATTGAGCTTTCTGGAAAGTGATGGAAATATTATATTTGCTAAAGACAAAAAGTTGCAAACGTGGGGCCAGCATGGGATATATTTGTGTGTTGGCAGATTATAATATAAGGTGGAGGCAATTATAAATCGCACCTCTTATAATTCTGACATGGTACACTTGAAGGGCAAATCCAATAAAAGACGAATCACATATTTTTGAAAGAAGACAAACCATATCGAATATTTGAAGACATCTTTTAATATATGTGCCAAAAGTGACAATTCATGGGAGCAGCTTGACAAAGTGTTCCAGCATGGAAATGCTTCCTACCATCTTGTCGACGAAGATTCGTGAAGAGCCTTGCTCAAACTGATCACAATTTGCCTCAATTTGCAGCCTTGTAATTTCTTCAAACACTTTGTATGCAATGTGTAGGTGACTGATATGTTGTGTTCAGTTTGTTGTTTGATGCAAGGATTAAATACCAAATGATTTTGAAAGCTTACATAGACTTACCACTACTATGCAAGTTTCTAAATGAATTATAATGCTCCTATGCAATTTTAAAAGCATTCCAATGAAGAACTAAGTGCATAAGTGCACCTACAGCCAAGAGGTAATTTGTCAAACACTTGGCATGTAAAATTCAAAAGCTGATTACAATGCATAAATCAACTAACAATCTGAACAGCCTCTTATTACTCCTTCAATGCAATTGTCTTTTCATTAACGGATGATTTTCAAAGACTCTGGCAATGAAAGATAAGCGCAGATACAGACAGCGCATTTATCAGCGGTGACGCAACCTACAGCAGCAAACTAATGCCAATCTTATGCCACTACAATGACTGGTAAATACAATGCTTTAAATGACTGAAAATAAAATGCATACGTGCTGATTACAGTCTGATTTAAAAATTAAAGCACTCAAAATTTCATTTCAGAACACTGGCATTTACTTCACTGATTTTTCTGATCAGAGGTTACTACAATGGATAAGAATGTGAACAACAATACTCAAACCTGGAGGTGATTGATGATCTGGAATACACCCAGCAGTTTGTAATATGTATGAGACCTCCAAAAGACCCGTCCAACAGAGACTAGCTTCTGAGTATGATCACATTAAGTCTGAAATCCAATATCAGCAACATGCAACAGTTAAGTTTCCTCTGTTTGATAACTGCGACCAGGCTGAAGCTTATGTTATGAGTCTGAGATGACAATGATTCACTGAGAAGCAATGTATAGTCTGAGAATGAACTCTTCCCACCTTCTTCACTCCAAGTGACCTCCCTCCAAAGACCAGATGTGCCCAGAACTCCAACACAAGTCAAAAAAGAGACTTTACATGAGGAATAAGGAGGCGTCCAGGTCTGGTATGCAAACATCAGCTGCACACAGCCCTTGACCTGTTTATGGGTTTAATGCCTCTTCCCAAAACTCCACGAGAACCCTTAAGACAAGCCCACAAACCAACAACAAAGCCCTAGCACTGTAGCGCGACACTATAGCGACGGTACTGTAGCGCGCACTGTTCATGCGCACTGTAGCGCGGGTACTGTAGCAACACATTAAATAGCTTGAAACCTGATTGATAATGGCTGCCAATGAATAACTTAGGTCTGCAATAGATATACCTTTAAACTGCCTCAAACCCTATGTTGATTTTTCACCTATAAGCTCCAAATGGACTCCTGAATGAAGCCCTCTCAAGCAATAATATCAGCTGGTATTGCACAACCTCAAAATTGCATGAACACTGAAGAGTTTTCGTTCTCCAATGCGGAAATGGCAGAAAACCCTAATTGGTTTCCTCTCCAAGCACGAACTCCAAAGACACAATTTAATATTCTCAAAACATAATGAATTCGAATGCCTTTGATGCCCTTTTATAATTCCTCAAGAAGGTCGACCTCTTAAGCTGCTTTTAATCCTCTTTTGAAATCCACTTTAGGTTTTTAATAAAACTTTATAATATCTCTCTAACCTTGGGTGTCCAAAATAATAATATAAAAATGTACTTTAAGTGATTTAAATTGAGGGTCATGGCCTCATCGGAAATAAAGTACACTTTTAATTTATAATTTAACTTTATAATATTTAATTATCATTAAAGTACCTTTAATGATAATTAATCATTAATCATTTAATATTTTGCCCATCCAACCAAATAAGAGGTCAACACTGCATCTGAGACCTGTTCAGGTGCCTTACTAAATTTAGTAACCCTGACTCCCCTAAAATGGTGACTTACTATAAATAGTAAGTATGAAGAACTGAGTCAAACGAAGGCCAAACTGAACCCATATTGAGCTCTGAAGGAGAAAAACACCCTGATTACTGCCACGAAGGACCCTCTAACTATCAGTGTTAGCCTACGAGGGTCAATTGATAGGCTAATCCTTACGAACTCTGATGCTTGGAAAATGGGGACATTATAGATTCAACGCATAGCTTAGAGCTCAATAAAGAAAAATCTGCTGATAAAGACAAAACTGAAGAGAAAATAGCGCCAGAGAAGCAAAATCGTATTTACTTAAGGAGACAGAAGATTTGATAAATAAAGAGGGAGTTGATATTGTTGGAAATATTCATGGTATTACATCTTTATTGAGGACATGGCTATTACTCTGTAGGGAACGATCTATATGTAGAGATCGATTTAACAACAAGACCAAAAATTGCCACAAATTGTGATTACTTCTGCTGCCTTTGGTAAAGGAGTGATGCATTGTGGGTGGCGTTTCTATTGAAGGAAACAAAAATACATTAGGACGTGGATCTAAGATTCTGAAGATTCGATTATTATTGGAGGTGGCTAGGCAAACAGACAAACGTCATTCTCTTGGACGTATCATTTGGGATTATTTATGGATAGAGACAAATTGACAGGAGATGTCTTCATCATTGAACCAGTTGACCAGTCAAAGGCACTTGGCACAACATCATTGGTAACTCGGTTTGAAGCCTGCTGGTGAATAAATTCAATTCATACAGGAGTTGTGGCACAGCTACTCTGGCTACAAGAGTAAGCAATTTTGGAGGGATTCGTTGGTGTCCTTCATTACTGGCATCCCAGGTTCTTCATTGTTAGCATTGCATTTTGAGAATCCATTTACAAAAGTTGTAGTTTGCATTAGTGACTGTTAGAAGAACAGTGATATTTATATTGTAATATTTGCATCATCATGCTAATAAGATCTGTACTTAGGACTGAGATACATTACTCTGCATTGTAATTGACTCTCATTGAGCATTGTAATTCCTTGAGTTTCCAAGCAGCAATATAAGTAGTATGAAGGTTGCTGGGCAACTATTTGACATAATGTCTCTGATTAGCCACTTGCATTTTAGTCATATATAAGTATTGGAAAAGGCAAAAATTATTTAGTGATGCATTTCATTTTCTTGTACTATCAATTAAACATATTTAGAGTAAGTCATTAGAGTCATCTCATGCATTTGAACATCATATGAACCAAAGCAAAGAAGACAAACAAAAAAACAACAGAAACATTTTCCAGCATAAAGGAGTTGCAGGCAAACTGTTTGACAGAATTCCTTGGCACCAAAACAGCAAATTGAGTCATAAACAGCAAGGGACATTTCAGAGAGAGAGAGAGTTAAGAGAAGGTACAGTCTGAAGGCTTACTGCTGGAATGCTTGAACAAGACTCAGTTTTTGAGGGAAAAAGAAACATCATCAAGGGCTTTTCCTTTCTTTAATTGAAGAAACCCGACCCTTCACGAAGGGCAGTCTATAAAGAATTTCACAAATTACCATCTTGCCATCTGAGTCTGGTGTCAAGAACCTATCCTACCTTGGTCGATCTCTCACTATAGGTTCTCCTAACTAGAAAGACTGTTCTAACTAGGGGTATATTTGGTTCTTGATGGCTGATTGTTGCTTATTCAAAGCATCATAACCTTGGCCAAGGTTTTTTATGATTAAGAGCACGATTTTCGTGCCATCAGCTCTCTCACCCTTACTCGGCAATGAGATATATTTGACTCTCGAGTTTATTTAATTAATGACTCAGTTCAAAATTTCATTCATCTATATTCAAGTATAATAAGTTCAATTCTTACTCACGAGAGAAAGAAAACTAGTTCGCTTTTGATGATGAAGGAATTCTTAGTTCACCTATTTTGATCTACCGTAATAAATGATTAGGATTTGACGCTTGGCCCGGAAGCAGAGTGGTACTCTTCGTCTGGCATGTCATCCGAAAATTTTGCTAAGATAAGGAAGCCGGGTCAAAGGATTAGAAAGAGATAACTCAACTAGACGGAGTTAATGGAGAATTGCAAAGAATTTCACATTAAAAATTCATTAGATTGGACGCGGTTTAAAAGAGAATGCATCAACAATGATAACTTCCTCGACTCCTGAACGAAATGGCGAAACCATTCAATATTATACAACGACAGTAAATCTCAAAGACAATATTAAACATGCCCCGCAAAATGACGAACTGTGAACTCTCCTGACGTTACCCTTCCAACGATCTAGTGGAATTTACTAACTAGAAGAGTGCAGCGATGGCGGAGCTACCCAAGAATACCGAATGTCTTTTCCATCCTAGTGAGCAGAGTGTTGAGTAATGAACAATGGCGCTCGGATATGGAAATAGAAAGAAAACGCAACCAAAATGAAAGCCCATGCGAATGAAAGAGAGGGAGAGAAAAAAAAATGAGCGAGTGGAAAAGAGAATCTAGAATAAAGAATACCATTCCCAAAATAACTCAAAGGTGAAACAAAACTCTAAGATCAACGTCCGCATGCGTCCTCCTTGAGCGTTACATCTAGACATGGAGGACAAGGTGGCGAAGGTTACCGCCTCCAAACTTAAATGGATCTTTTACATCTCAAAATCGCGACTTAAATGTTATACTAATGTTAGCAATAATTATTTAATTCCATTTCACACTATAAAGTGCATTTAAGAGCTAAATATATGCGACTTCTAAAGGAGAACGATGATACACAATTTAAGTTGACTTGTTTCACCTTTACCCAAGGTTGAAATCAATTGCTTGTTTTTATAATTATTTAATTGAGATATATCCCAAGGTTACGACTTCGATGTAGCCACCTTACACCAACTCGTGACTTGATGGGAATTTGATCCTTTATAGACTACGACCTCTCCTTGATGATATTTCCCTTTCCCTCGAGGTGTTGACAATCCTGCATCCACTTGATAAAGAAATAGGGTTAGACCGTTCTCTGTATCATTTTGAAAATAAAAACACATCAACACATTCACTTATATATATATAAAGAAATCATTCATAATTGCAGTTATATCAAATAAATTAAAAATTCTTTTCCCAATTTTCACATTCTCATGAAAGGTAGTTAATCACAACTAACATAACGACCATATTATTATTGCCATAATCTTGTTCAAGACAAAAGGGATGTAACACAGCCCTTGCCTATTTCTAATAAGAAATAGGAAAACATATCTATGGACTTCATTACTAGTTTACCCAAGGTTTAGGGGAAAGATTGCATCTATGTTGTTATGGATAGACTAACAAAATATGCACATTTCTTTGCTATCTAATCAGATTTTAAGGCCCACTAAGTGGAAAATTTACTTTTTAGGGAAGTATTTAGGCTTCATGGATTGACTAAAAATATTGTAAGTCATAGGGACAACATATTCCTCAATGCTTTTTGGAAGTGGTTTCATTTGATAGGACATAACTCACTCCAAGCACCAGTTATCATCCTTAGATTGATGGTCAACTAGAAATAGTGAATAAATGGGTTGAGGGTATTTGAGGAATTATGTTTCAGATCAATAATCAACTTTGGTGAAATGGTTATATTCGGGGGAATACTATTATAATACTTTCATCATGTGTCTATCAGCATGTCTCCATTCATGGCACTATATGGTTATGATGCTTTAACCTTTGTTGATTTATTGTTCACCGATATTAGAGTGCCAACAACTAGTGATTTGGTTAAACACAACCAAAATGTGTTGAGAGTAGTCAAAGATCATCTCCAACAAGCTCATAATCAACAATTTTGTTATGTAGATAGAATTGAACAAAGAGGTCATTTGAGGTTGGAGATTTGGTTTTTTTGAGGTTGCAACCATAGAGGCATCCATCTAGAGGAAAGGAGCTGAGAAATTGAAACTCGGGTATTATGTACCCTACAGGATCTCGAGGACAATTGGAGAAATTGCTTATCAACTCAAGTTGCCAAAGAAAAACATGATCCACAATGTGTTCCATGTTTTGTGCCTCAAAAGGGCACTTGGATAGCATATCATACCTTTAGCAGAGTTGCCACTCTTGGACAATGAGGGAAAGTTTATATTGGTGCTAGAAGCTATTATTGGACATAGAGAAGAAATTGAGGAACAAGACCATATTAGAATACTTGGTGCATTGGAAAAATCTCCTAGCTGAAGATGTTACATGGGAGGGTGTAGATATTCTTGAGCATCTGAATTTGCAATTGTTTAAGGGCAAGCGATTCCAGAAAGGGTGGATTGTCATGTCCCCTTTTCAGATGTAATATCCCTGACCCCCGAGGACCAATATTATGACGTCTACCCAAGTTTGACAATGTTATTTGTCAAATTAATCTGTTGATCTGGTTTGAAATGCTTTATCCTTTATATATGCAGAGCAATTGAAATCTTATATACTTTCATATGCAAGGCAACTTATAATAAATATCACCATTTCAACTACATTGCAAAACTTGCTCATACTGGATTCATTATGATAATAGTAATATAATTCTGATAATTATTTCAAAATCTTGTATCAGGGAGTGATGACCATTCATTTAGAATTTCACAATATTCCCAATTGAAAAAATATCCCAAATTTCTACTCAGAAATAATATTTATTTATTTGCAAAATGTACTATCCATCATTACAAAGCTCAATTACGTTATTTCTGAACAAAGCTGACCTGTAGATGGTGGCACCCCAAATATCCTTCTGCTCACTTAAGATACCTGATATTAACGATGGCAGCTTCAAATACTAGATACAGGTTTGTAAAATGCCATGACTCCTAGATGCCATGATGACCCCAATGCCGGTTAAGATCTCGATACTCCTCAAGTTGCCTCCGTTAGACAACATGAATTAATCCAAACGACTCCAGCAATAAGAATAACGACAGTATCTCCCTTTATTCATATATTGTTCTTACAGTTTCTGTGATAAAGACGACATGGACTATCTTCAAGACTTCTGCTGGTTCTTGGAGAGACTCGGATAACACTCAGATTCCCACCTGATAACCTTCTAGACTGGCGTCCATTCAACAATTACCATAGGGCCAATAACAATCAACCGATTCTCAGAAAATAATAATAGTCGGACTATGATATTTGGAAAGTTTGCCGTATAGTTCCTCAATGAATTGACCAGCCATTGATATTCACTCGATACACCAAACTCCTAGTGTTGGCTCAGGATTAAATACTCTCGATAGAGACAAATAGAAGTGGCGGTGATAATAAGAAAGCAACCCAATAATAGACTTATTTCACACATTAATGCCCTATAACCCCACTCCTGACGCAAGAACAAGGAATTGGTATGATGTCTGAAACATTCCTAGATAGGATATAAAGATACACACTCCTTATTGACATGGTTGCTCAGACATAATGAAGGCGAATCTATAAGCGGACAGGTAGCCAAGTACGGCAACACCCATCTGGAAATATTGCCAGCGTGGCCAATAAACAGAGAAAACCTGACTCATCAAGGTCCATTCAAATCCCTGATTCAACATGAATTGCACTCATTCAAATAAATAATAGAATCATTATGCAAGCCTTTTGATCAGACAAGGTGACGATGGCATCAAAGAGATTATGCAGAATGAAACACCGAGATTATACCAGACAAAATTATTCAAAATAACCACGATTGGGTTTTCATCCAATCATGTTCCTCCGACTCTGAGAGTTTTTGTTCTCAGACTCCTCAATGTCAAAACCAACAATATTCAAATTCTTGTAATGCCATTTTGTCTGTCCCAAGTCAATATAACATAGCCAACTTTCAGATAATTCAACTGAATTATTAAAGGCTTTATTAAGAATATAATATTTATTAATATAATTAATTAATTAAAAAGTCTTAAAGAGCAAATAAAGACTATTTAAATATTTAATTAATTAAGTCCGATGTCGTTTTGGCCTTAAAAAGGTGGGGACATCACATCAGAATTAATTTATTTGGGAGAATTGTAGCCTATTCCTTGTACACCATAGTTAAGGGATAAAGTTAGTGAAATATAATAATAATAATAAAAATAATTGAAGCAATCCAGTAACTTTATTTTATAATTTTATAAAAGGGATGACTTAAATATTATTGTTATTTTATTATTGTGGGCCTAATGAAATATTTTATTAAAAGTGTTTTTGAACACTTTTGGAGATGATTTTAGATGGGAAAAGGATAAATTGAAATTAAAAGGGGATTATAAAAGAAGAATTTTGGAAGGAAAAAAGGGCATCCTTGGTAATTATTATCAAACTCTATTTTGAAGCTTGATCATTTTGTTCATCTCCACACCCGAGGATGAAAATCCTTTTGTGCAGACATTTGGAGGACAAAAACCTTCTTGGTAGTTTAGGTGGTTCCATTCAGGAATCACATTTGTGGTGAAAGATTGTAGTATTCCAGTTTCAGTTCTTAGTGGTAATCAAATATTTCAGAGAGTTTGAGAAATTTCATTATTGATATTGGTCTAAGGTTATTTTTGTATTTTACGTTTGTTTGGTGCATTAGTAGCAAATCTTACATATTATCCAGCCAAACCAGCTATTCTTCCCCCATCACACTTTATTGGTTGCAGCTGTACCAAATATTGTTGATTAAAATTTATAGAGGGACTGCCATACTATGTTGGTGAGATAATGTGAATGCATGGCGCTGTATGATCAAGTTAGGAAGGAATTTAAATATTGTTAAGAACTTAAGAGTGTATCTATGGGCTACTGGTTTGTATCTTGAAAGTTGCCGAACATTTATATTTTTCTTGGTTATTTTGACCATCGTGCATTTGGAAGGGGCTGTATCATCCTTAAAGTTTAGAGTTTATGAATATGAAGCTGCCGTATCAAATGGAGAGGGATCACAACATATTTTGGAATCACTTTTTTGTTGTTACATCATCCTTCTTGAGTGGCCATAGGCCAAACTCAAGTCTTGGCAATATTTTAATCTTGTTAGTGGTTTTATTCATAGCTGGTTTATATATATATATAACATTTATGGTTTCAGTCTCTGTTTCAGTTTGGTTATCATATTTGTAGTTTTTTTTGGTATTCTGTTGTTATTTCAATATTGCAAAAAATTAGAAAAAATCAGAAAGTAAAAAAATTATCTGTGAGGGTTATTACAGTCTACACTTAGGATTCATATGATTGCTGTAATCTTTCATTCTTATAGGATACAACCAGCCCATCAACTAAGTTTGCTATTTGCATATCAAAAGGTTGAGAATTAAGACAACAATTAAAGATCCATTGAACATTTATGAATGGAGTAAGATTAATGCCAATCCTCACAGTTTACTCCTTTTCAATTCCCTCTCTTCTCCATCAAGTAACAAGGGTCCTTTCTACAAGTTTAACATGCAATTTGATATACCCTGAGTGGTTCTCAATCAAGATTACTGACAGAGCAGGGGAGAGTATGTTTACTTCCAATACAAATACTCTTAAATCAAACTTCTATTTTTGTCAAAAAGGGATTGTCATGACATATCTAGACTGTAATTTAGTCAAAATACTGTCAACATCTTTCGTTATTCCCTGAGTTCCAATCATACAAGTATAACTTAAAGCCATATAAGCAAGCTAACTGTTTAGGGTTTGAAACATCGTAAAACATTAAGCACACAGTTATATTATTGATCAACAACTTTTTAAGAACATTATTCATCAAAATAGTAAGAAATCCGTAATTAGGGATATTCTGACCTAGTAGTGGCTATGCCATAGTAGCAAGCACACAAAAAGAACCCAGCAATAATCTTTTTGGAGCTCCTCCAATTGTCAAGCCAAATCATTCCTGTGTGTGTTCTCTTCAACATCACACGCCCTCCATCACGCGCCCTCCTCTTATAAGGAGCTATGAGTGCCTTTGGTCAAATTCCAGTGATGTATATGGAAGTCTAAGAAGCCAATATTTTTAACCTTCTATACCATCCACTCATAAGCTAGATCACTGCTGCTCACAGCTCCTTTCTCCATTTTAGCAAAACAAGCAGTTCCAATATGCAAAAATAAACTAGAGGATTTCATCCTTCGCATGCTGTATTTGCAGCCAAGAGATAATCCTTGCCCTCTTGTGTATGCTATTTGGTTGCAAACCATCTCTTCTCTATTGCCCATTCTTAGCAATTTGAGAAATTCATTCAAGTTTATGCTTCTTGATAAGACTTTGAAGCTTATTTTCATTGTTTTAGACAAGCAAGCCAATAATAACAATCATGTGTTATTTTTCATCTTTAAAAATATAATGGCTTCTTTAGTTACATGTTTTTCACTTTGCTTTCAATAACCTAAACACAGTCTATGCCCTATGGATGCTTATTATTTCACATCTCTTCTAACTTGTTAGTTTTTATGATCAGATTAGATAGACAGAATTTAATTCAAAATCAACACAATAACACAGCAGATACCCTGGGAAAACCCTCCACTTGAGGGAGAAAAACCTAGCAACAATATATCACTTATATATTGAATGTCAACAAGAATTGTCTCCTTTACAAGAGGCCGATATGAAGGTCAACTATAAGCACCACAATCTGATGCAACAAAGATACAAGATGATGTAATTCGCTGATTATAAACTCAGCCTTCAACAGAATATCAATCTGCTCTTGATATCTTCTTACACCTTCAATTCGCACCAAGAATATTGAACTATATTGAACAATGAATGGATATGGAATGAATGAATGTGAATCAATGAAATGCCATCGAACATATATACAAAATGGAGTGGAAGACGTGACCCTTCAAAGCATCATGTCGGCCTTCATAGAAGAATGTGTCCCTTCAAAATCGCGTCCATAATAAAAGGAATGTGTCCCTTCAAAAATCACGTCCACAATATGTATGATGTCGGCCTCACCAAGAATCATGCCTCTTCATGAATTCGAGCCTTCATTATAATTAATTATCTTTTAACACAAAGGATGTGCCTCTTCATAATAAATCGCTATCTCTATAAATAGCCAATGGCTATCATTTAATTTATTCAACATTGTAAAGGAGATCAGCTGGAATAGACAACCGATGCTGCATGATAGAAAGCTTCACACAGCTTTGATTGTCACAATGAATGACAGTACGCTCCATTGATTGTCCAAACAATCACAGGAGCTTCAAAGGCATTGCTTCTCGAGCTGCCACATGCTGCAATAAACTTGGCCTCTGGCATTTTCGATTGCCAGAGATTACTTCTTGCTACACGGGGATATCTTCGTAGACCCCCAAAGCGGAAACAGCATCCGAGGAGGTGCTCTTCAATGAATTACACCACGCTTGATGGGGAATCACTATATCCATGCGGCTCCAAATCCACACTTGAAGAATATCTCAAGCCATATGCAAGCTGCCGCGAAGTATCTACTTAGGATATGCTTTGCTGCAACTAGATGTATTTTGCCTTGGTTCGCACATGAACTAAATAGGGTGCACTCGCTTTGCCGCCCAGCAAATATCGGTCTAGTATTGGCTAGATACATCAAGGACCCAATCAACTACTTGTACATTGTAGGACCCACCAATTCTGAACTAGCTGCAGCCTCTTTCAACTTATGCAAGTTGGTCTCCATGGGTGTAGACATGGATTTGCAATCCATCATACCAAATCTCTTTAAGTATATCAATGGTGTACTTCCCTTGACTTATAATCATCTCATCTGGTTTCTGCCAAACTTCTAAGCCAAGGAAGTAATGCATGAGCCCAAGATCCTTCATTTCAAATTCGGAAGCTAACTCCCTTGCATTTGATAATGGGTGATCTTCTCGATGAGAATCAAATCATCCAGCATACAAACCAAGGTCAATGCTTTGCCATCGATTACCTTGAAGTAGAGGTTTGAATCAACATCATTCTTGGAGAAGCCCAAGCTTAACAGTTAACGATCAATCCTTTCGTACCAAGCACGAGGAGCTTGCTTAATGCCATACAAAGCCTTCTTCAGCCTACAAACATAGACTCCTTCCATGTACTTCAAAGCCATCGGGTTGCTCAATATATGCCTCTTCCCTCTATTTACACCATTCCGAATCTTTGTCTTCGCGTCCATCTGGTGAATCTTCCATCCTTTAGATGCTGCAATAGCAATGATGGTCCTGACTGAAGTATAGTGAGCAACTAGAGCAAATGTTTCCTCATAGTCAACTCCCTCTTTCTATGAGAATCCTCTAGCCACAAACCTTGCTTTGTACTTCTCAATGCTCCCATGAGCCGCATGTTTGATCTTGAAGAGCCACTTAGAAGATACCACCGATTTGCCTTCAAGTCTAGGTACAATGTCCCAAACATCATTCTTGAGAATGGTTGATACTCTCAGCCATAGCATCTCTCCAAACCTATTGACTAGAAGCTTCCTCAACACTGGAAGGCTTGAATTCAATGATTTGACTCATCAATGCAACATAGCTGGAAAACTTATGAGGTCTCTCACTTTCTCTGAATGTTCCTCTTGGGGCTGCAAACCTTTCTGCCTCTGCATTGTTACGGCCCAAAGAGGTCTTTTTCTTCCAATCACAATATTTGTAGGTCCATTAGTAGGTTCAGGGCTGTTGAATCATCATCTTCTTTAGTTCGAGCCTCCCTCAATCTCGAGCATGGTCAACTTCCATATCTTGAGGAGACTTCATTATCTATCTCCATGTGAGTGCCCTTGGATCTTCTGAATGCAACATCCTCTTCAAATGTGACATCTCTACTGATCTCAATCGACTTTTGACTTGGAATGTAGATTCTATAGGCTTTTGATGTCTCATTGTAACCTACAAATATCCCCTTCTTGCTAGAAGGTTCCAACTTTGTCCTTTTATCCTTAGGTACATGAACATATATAGGACAACCAAAGATCCTCAAATGACTTACTTCCAGCTTCACCCTTGTGAATGCTTCTTCAGGAGTCATGTTCTCCAAAATGCAGTGAGGGCTTCTATTATGAACATAAACTGCTGTTCTAGATGCTTCAGCCCAAAGGAAGGTTTACAGATCTTGGTCATGAATCATGGCTTTGGTTGCTTCCACAATAGATCTGTTCTTCCTTTTAGCAACACCGTTCTGTTGAGGATTATAAGGGACACAAAACTCCCTATTAATCCCTGCTTCAATGCAAAAGTTACAGAAGCTGCCAAAAATGTACTCTCCTCCATTATTGGATCTCAAAACTTTGATCCTCTTCTTGGATAAGTTCTCTACCCGAGCTTTGAATTCTTTGAACCTCTCTAATACCTACTCAGATTCTTTAGATTTCAAGAAATAAATCCAAGTCTTTCTAGAGTAGTCATCAATAAAAATAATGTAATACAAGAGACCACTCAAAGAAGCAACAGACATTGGACCACATAAATCAAAATGAATAAGATCTAGAATACATTTGGATCTACTTTCACTACTATGGAATGGACCTTTTGTATTCTTACCCAATGCGCAGCCTTTGCGAGTACCTTCATGCTCCTAGTTGAGTTTCGGAAAGCCTAAAACCATCTTCTCCATGGTAGGAAGTGCTCAAAAGTGAAGGTGAGCCAATCTTCTATGCCATAGTTCACACGAACTCGAAGAATCATGCGCCAACGCCTGAAGTGAACGAGTGCAAAGTTTGTAGAGGCTCTCATGTCGAACTCCAATCACCCGAGCAGTCTTGATATTTTAGCTATTTGTCCATGCAAGAACTTTGCCTTCTGAAAATGTGACTTGGTACCCCTTGTCGTCCAAGGCTGAAATAGAGACAAGGTTTCGCTTGATGCTTGGAACAAATAGCACATCACTCAATTGCAAGGAAATGCTGGAATCCAAGTGAAGAGAGGAGGTCCCAACTCCTTTCATAGAGTAACTATCATCATCTCCAATAATGACTTGTTCACTAGAATCTCTCTCCACCAAATCAGTTAGATGCTCTCTGAATCCGGTAATATAGCAGGAGGCACCACTATCAATCAACCAAGTATTGTTGTTGGTAGGCACACTGCTTGAAAGAGCTGAATAGAATAGGAAACCACTTGAATCCTTCTGCAGAGAGATCTCATCAACATCAGCAATGGAAGCTTGCTGCTTAGGCCTGGTTGGACAATCCTTTGCATAGTGACCATACTTGTCATATCTAAAACATTGGACTCGAGAGAGGTTCCTCGTCTTCTTGAATGCAGGAGCACCATCAACTCCTTTATCTCTGTTCCTCTTGAAATATCCTTTCTTTCCATCTTTCCCTTTCTTCTTTGAGGATTGAGTGGCAAGAACATGAATTTCTTCATTAGTAGAGCTTTGCCCAATACCTCTCGCAGCCAATCTAGACTCTTCTTGAATACAATCCACCCTCAAATGATCAAACTTGGGAAGTTTCAATCTCGCACTGATTCCTTGAATGCAAGACTCCCATGATGAAGGAAGACCATTAAGAGCCAACATGGTCAAGTCCTTGTCATCAACAATATGACCAATAGTAGAGAGCTAGTCTCTCAACTCAGAAATCTTCATGAAGTAAGTGATGACAGATTCTCCTTTCATCATCTTGATATGATGAAGTTGTTGCTTTAATGCAAGTTCATGGATTGTGTTGTTGATCTCATACATCTCCTCCAAAGTCTTGAGCATCTCTCTTGCCATCTTCAACTTAGAGATGATTGGAACAATATGATCCTTCATGGAATCAACCAACATCTTCTTCGCCTTCGTATCTTTCTTCCTCCATTGAGTCTTCTCTTCCTCATCAGTAGGCTCGGGAACTTTGCTCTCCATGAACTCAGATAATTCATTTTCCTCCAAGGCGAGCATGACTCTAAATCTCCAAGATGTGAAATTAGTTGCTCCCTCAAGTCTATCCTCGATCTTGAGTTTGTTCACCATCTTGATGAAGAGATAGATGTGATCAAAGATGAGAAAGAGAAAGAAGAGTATCACTGCTTGACTAAATCTGATCAAGATCTTTCTTATACCCGCTCTGATACCATGTTAGTTTTATGATCAGATTAGATATGCAGAAATTAATCAAAAAATCAGACACAATAACACAACAGATACCCTGGGAAAACCCTCCACTTGAGGGAGAAAAACCCAGCAACAATATATCACTTATATATTGAATCACAAAGAATGTCTCCTTTACAAAGAGGCCGATATTAAGGCCAAGAGTAGGCACCACAATCTGATGCAATCACAACAATGAAATAACTCAGCCTTCTATATAATATCAATCTGCACTTGAAGATAAACTCGCACTTGAATATGACGAACTTGTGATGGACTACAAACTGAATATTAATAAATACAATGGATGGTTCAATGTGTATATATACAAATGAATGGGAAGATGCATCCCTTCTAATTCTTCATGTCGGCCTCCAACAAAAAGTCGTGTCTCTAAGACACATGAAGTCAGCTTCAAGAAATCATGCCTCTTCATAAATGGATGTCGGCCTCAATTAATGACTTTAAATAAAACATCATTTAGTAGTAGATGTGCCTCTTCATAGGAAATTGATCTTGCAATTTAAATAGCTGTTAGGCTATAATTCAAATTGCACTTCATATATCGGGCTGGGCTGGAAGTAGAAGCCTGATGCTGTATTGACATCAACACAAACTTCATCAAATGCTTTCCGAATGCAACAAGAAATGCCTCCTAACATGGATTAGCTACACCATACACCCTTAGTGCCACCTAACAGCCAACAATCACAAGGAAAAGAGGGGCTATTCATGCCTGGAAACTCACACCCAGCCTGCAGGTGGTACAACCTGTACCTGGGCCGTACTATCCCAGCAGCAAGTTGCCAAAAACCTCTCAAAACTGCACATCCAATCTAAAATATATCCTCAATGTGAGCAGTTGGATTAGCAGGTACTTTACTTCACCTTGGATGCCTCTAAAAAGCAAGAAAAAATTGCCATATGCAGAGAAGGGAGCAACTGTGCGGCCTGGTTTAGAACTCCAACAATGCAAATAAGAACACATCAAAAATCTTTGTGGCTGAGAGCGCAAAAATGAAACTCCAATTTGCACAATGGTGATCTTTGAAATAAGACCACACAGTCTAGCTAGGGATTATCTCTCAAATTTGAAACTAGAAATCTAAAGAGGGTTTTTATCCTGTATAGATAGGGTAAGAACTTGTAGGTTCAATCAGACAACATAACATTATCATTCATCAGCATATGCAAAATGATTCTCCAACACCTCCTCTTATAGCTTTTGGAGGGAAAATAACCAATTAAAAAATTATAATAATTCTTTTCCCTTAAAATTGACCTTTTTGAAATAATAACAATATTTCATGTGCAAAGGCCCCTTATTTAGGCATCCAACTTTTAAAACACTTAATCACCTTTCCAATGAGCTATTATGCTAAGTTGTTCTTTTATTATTTCTCAACATTAGACAACATTAGTGAAATATTAATTAATAACTTAATAACTCACCCAAGTTGTGGAAAGTACTACAATGACATCAAAATCCAATTTTTACCACACCATGATGAAATTGAAGTAGTAGGAAGATGATTGGAGCAACTTAATGATTTACTAAAAATAGACATGCTCTCCAAGAAGTTTGGAGAATACCCCAAGAGTTCAAGAACACTTCTAAAAGTGTCATGCATTCCATATCGCTAATTGGGCTAATTGCCAAAAATAGAAATCTTGAATTATTGAACCTGCATTCTCCAAGAACTTTGGAGTCCCTCCCTTCTCTTAACAATTAGCCTATGGGACTCAAGAATTGAGCTAAAAGCTTACAAATCAATAAGGCTCAAATTGGGGACATTACAATAGAGTAACATTAATGCATAATTTTTTGTATACTTCTCATTGGAATAGTTTGATTGATCTCATTCTGCCATAACATTGTACTTTCAACACTATGGCCTAATTTGGCATCTATAATACATTGAGATCAAGATCACTTTGCTAATTTGGCAAGTGGCAATTGTAATTGCGCTAAGTATAAAGATCTATCATCATATTTTTGTGAGGGGTCTCACGATTGTGTAATTTTGGGTGGTGGTGGGGGTGATCTTATGATTCTGCTTTTTCCTTTTGTTGTTTCTTGATTAAGTAATCTTGGGGGAGTTAATTGTGCCTCACACTCTCTCCTTTTTCCATATGAATATTCTTCGTAATTCTCCTAAATTATGGAAGGGCAAATGTGATTACCATGGGAAGAAAATTCATGATGGAAATTAATGCCTTCTAAAATAAATTGATGAATTGAAGCAACTTCTTCAAGATAATCACATTAGTTTTACAGACTCTTCTAATCCAACATCAAAAGATATGTTAGTTGTTCATACTTAGATATCTTGTGTGGATACATCATTTAGGGATGAGTAATTTTGTCAAATGACATGCATTGAGATCTTATCTCCATCACCTGTTGCTCCATCTAAATCTAGTTTTGCTTCATCCACAGTTTCTAATGATTCCTTGCAATAGGTTCATATCAGTCTTCTTGATCCACTTTATTAGGAGATCTACTTACTAAATATTTTACATTTGTTTGTGGAGTCCCATCTTTTAGATCTTGATGATTGTATTGAGGGTATTCATCTCCTTTTTGATGTTAGTGTTAGTTTGTGTAGCCTGATTAGACTTTGGAGTTAAGATTTTGATCACTTTTCCTGGTGTTGTTTCCCCCCAATTTAATTGACAGTGGAGTGTTGGGGTGGGGAGCCCCTCCTACAAGGTCCACAGTGGGGGTTTGGGGTTTGCTGGGGGCAGCAACCCTGAAGCAAAAATTCACCATTTTTATTAAAGGAAATTTGTTAATAAATTCTGTTATGAAACAGTTTGAAACTGCCAGGAAACTGAAAGTTCTTGCTACGGATTAGTAGTTGGAATACATAGCAAATAGCATGTGGTTGAAATTGGAATAGGTGCATGAGAATGTGTTATTCATAGCAAAGGAAACCTGCAAATGGTGTAATGAACAACACACGAGGGAATTTGATGAGTTGCAGTTAAGAGATACGGACACGCAACAGAGCACGTGGGAGTGTAGCAAAACCTTTGTATTGAGCTCATAGCAATGCGAGGTGGACAAACAGAGTGCAGATTGTTTGGTGTATGCAACAGATTGTTATAGGTTATTTGTAATTTTTTTAATCTCTAGAAGTTTAATAAACCTAGATTGCTGTTGTTTGTGGATGTAGCCCAAAGGGTGAACCACGTTAAAATTTGTTGTCTTGCACCTCCATGAATTCCATTTCTCTGTTCTGTGATTTCATTTCTCTATTCCGTCATTTAGTTCTGCATTATAATCGATAATTTATCTCCTCTATTCTGCCAGAAAATCCTAACAGTTAGCTCCTATAGAGCTGCATCATCTTCAGATGTCATAAGGGTGCATTTAGACCCTCTTGATCTTTCTTTCCTACATCTATTTCTATAGTGACAAAATTTGTAGATATTCATGATTCCAAGTATTTGAATTAGTTGTCATTCATGTTGACACCTTCTGCAAATGTACTATATTTTCATTAATTTAGTTGTCTTACCTATGGTGAGCACTATACATCCATGGTTACTATATTTATATCTTGCATGGTACTTGATTCATATAATTAGTATTTATCACAATTTGGCATTGGCTTGCAGATTCTTTAGCAACATTCAAAGGATTCACCTTCATCATTGGATTGTGTTCTACATCCTTTTTCCACAAGGTCTTGATTTTCACTTTTTTGGTTAGGCTTAAGAGTCTTGATCTGATTGTGGTACCCCTCAACACTAACATGGTGACATTCTAGCATCTTTTGGAGACATCATATATTCTCAGTTTTCTTCCCTCATATTTATTTTAGAAGTTGGAAGATATCTTGCACACACCTTTCGCTTTATTTCTTCCTAAGGGGAGAAATGTTGTTCTATGATCCTAAGCCATCTTTAAAATTTAGTGTCAAACATCTACCATTGGCATAGGAAACTATGCATTGAGGGTGGGTTGCATTGCCTCTCATCTTTTCTCTTTTTGGGGAAGGGGTTTTTCCTCACATGGGGTTTTATCCTTCTCCCATTTGTTTGGGGGGCAGCAAGGGAGGGTTCATGTAGACCTCTCTTCATCCTCTCTTGGGGGAGTTTTGTCCTACCAAATTTTTCTATCCTTCTTTTTGAGGGGATCATCATTGTACATGGGTACCTAATAGGGCCTACTTGCTAGTGCTCATTTCTATTTTTCATAATTGCACTTATGGGAGGGATTGGTGTAATATTTTGTGTACCTTAGATATGTTCTATTCTAATTGTGATATTGGTCTTGTTCGGTAAGTTCATTTAAGATAACAAGAATATTTATTTATTCTCGCCTAAGTAGTTAATAATAACATGTTTTCATCTTGACTCAAAGTACACAAGTGCCACCACTATCCTCAACACTTGATTAATGGTAGTTAGGTGCCACCTCTGTTTAATCAAGGCCACCTCTATCTCAATTAGATTAAGTTAACTCACCTCTTGATTGGGAGTAATTAAGAGTTAACTCATACCTCTTGGACATGTCATCTCCATGATTTATACATCCAAGAGGCCTATATATTTGTATCATACTCTTTGTAACTTGTCTACATAATATTGAATATAATTTTTTTTATTCATTTTCTTGGTTTTGTGACTAGTTTATAGGCATTTAGACTTGGGTAGATTTGTTGTTTATAACAAATTCTAACAATTCCCAAGGCCAGATTAATTGCAAACAAACCACAAGTTTTCGATTTGCCTAAAAAGTTCTTGTTTTTTTAATTTTCAATCTAATCCTCATTTTTAGATTGCAGATTTAAATATTCCAATGCAGATTTGGATTATTACGTAGTAACTTAACATCAAACCAATTAGAACACTCATTCTTCAATGAATATCCATTCCATTCTCATTCAATTAAGGCCTAATTACAACCTTATGGTCTCCACACTTACATTTTTTGAAGGGTTTGGATGCTTAAAAGCAATAAAATTATGAAAATGGAATGTGCCATGAAGTTTTTTGTGGCCTCAACGGCTCTCAGTTATGCTTGGTGGCCCCCCTGACCCTGCCCTATATTGTGACAAGAACACTACCCCATGACCCCATTAGAGGCTATTGCCCCCATACCCCCCGTACAAGGGATGTTGCCTCTCGATACTATTGGGGACATTCCCATAGACCCTTCTCTAGTTGTAAACACCAAAAATAAAAAAAATTGTTTTAGGCTGGACCAAACTGAAAAGAAACATTTTTTTGCCTTTATTTGGCTTGAAATAACATAAACAACATTTTCCTCCCTATTTTTAGGGATTTTTTAATGATTTTTAATTTCCTAACTTTTCCTTGATTAAATCATGACTCACGAGTAATTAAATCACAACTATACTTTTTGTTTTCCAAGTCAATCCCAATCCTAGTAAATGTTACCATGTGTTAACCTATTTTAACGGTCAGGCAACTAGGGGCAACTTCTCAGCAGCTGTTAGATATCGTTATCAGTAAAGCACATTGCATTTTGTTGAAATTGTATTATGCTAAGAAGCAACATGGAGGCCTTAAAGGCTTAAGGTACCTTCAAAGACAGTATGGGTTGCATTACAACCCTCCTAGGATCACCAAGCATGTTCAAATGTTTCCAAATATTTAACCATTACAAATGCAGCTTGAAAGGATTTTTTTGGATTATCAAACCTTTTTGGAATAGTTCAAAGCAAATCTCTTCCTTGCATTTATGGCACTTCAATAGTTTACTCCATTTTATTTGGAAATAATAAGTTTAATGAATCAGAATGGAGGACTCTAAATTGTCTCTAAAAGGTCCAAGACCTACTTAGGAGCAAGGGCTCTGACTTAGATTGGTTTACTGGTGTTAGGTACTCTCTCAAGTTTCAGTGTCATCTGGAAATTTACAGATTTGTTTCACTGTTCTACGTGAACTAAACTTCATTTTTGAAAGATTACAATGCAAATGTAGTGCTAGAGAATGCAATTTTAGTTGCTGGAGTGAACAGTCCAGTAGGTACATGAAACAAACATGAATCAACACAAGACAACTACCACCACAGAATTGATGCAAGAAGTTCTAACTAGGAAACCACATTGTAGGGAGAATCAGCTGGAAGTGGCAAATATTTAGCTTCTCCTTCCACTTTTGGTTATAGCAATCATAAAGAGCTCAAATAAAGCAGATACACCAATCTTCCTATTGCTATACTTACCAAGCTAATTATTGTGCCAACAATTTGTACTTATACATCAAAAATCTGATACTTTGGATAAGAGTTAACTTTGCATTTCTATTAAAGTTCATTATTTTATCAATTATCCAATGGTATTAACTTTTGGAGGATTTGGAGAGTATCCAAAAGCTTGTTTCTAATTGCCAATGTCATGTCCCCAATTTGGGGCCCTTTCCATTTGGCGGGAAAAATAAAGCATTTTTAAATGCGAATATAAAAATAATAATATAATATTAAAAATAATAATAATAGAATAATAAATTTAAATTATTGTTAAATAACATTTAAATTTAAATAAATCCGTCTAGCCGTCTTCCTTATTGGCGTTTAATATTTTTTTCTTGTTGGGCCAACATCGTTGTTGTGGCGGGTCAAATTGGTATATATGATCGATTGCTTCCTTGTTTCATCATCATGGAATCTAGAATACATGCTTAGGTCTGCATGTGGAGAGCATAGCAGCGATCTTCCTAGGACGAAAACCCTAGAGAAGAAGAACTTAGTTGGACGAAAACCCAGCTAGGTTGGAGGGGAATCCATCACGGGGTTCCACATGCACTTCAATGCATATTAGGATCAGACTTCTATGTCATTTTGGAAGATAAGTTTAGTTGCAGATTTATAGTCATTGCCCTTGCACTTTTCAGGCAAATAAGATTACACTTTCAGACCTCTTATATGGTAGTTGTTGAGGGTTGTCACACCCTTATATTTCATTGTTTGGATTTCCTTCAAGATTCTACCTGTTTGTGATACTTTGCTAGTGGTCTGCTGGGCGAAATTGCATATCTAGGGCAGAATTATGCTTGCATACTTTCAGTTTATAGCAGAGATAATACTCAGAATTGTAGGTGCCATGTTGTTTGCCTAATTGATGGAATATTAATGAGAAAATATTCATGCCTTCATACCATGACTGGGAAATGTATTGCATGTTTATATCAGCTGTTGTGAACATAAAAGAGCAGATTTATATTCAGAAATCTAGGGTTTAATACAGAACTATTCCTACAAAAAACTAGGGCATAATTTGATTTGATTTGACTAAAAATTCAGCATTGTTATTTGAAGGGAAGGATTAAAGCATTTTGCATAAATATATCCAAATTGGTGTGGCATAATCAGAACTAGGGTTTGGAAGCTAACTTTTTTGGCAAAATAAATAATACCCCGACTTGGGGACATTACAGTGGTATCAGAGCCTTCGTCCTACCAGCCTGTGGATCCATGAAGATGGAGGAGCAAATCGAATCTTTTATAGAGAAGCAAAATCAAATAAACCGGATGCTGATACAAATGATGCAGACTCTCATGACTACAATAACCAGCCACAAATCAGGACCCACAGAAAAAGGATATAGATCTTGAGGCTGAAGCGTCCGAAACATTGAATGAATATCAAAGCTTTCCAGAAGATGCAAGGGCTTGCATCCCCCTTGATGCGTACGTGAGAACACACGAGTCCCACTAGCCCTGCAAAAAGGGACTTTATGACTACATAAGGCGAAAGAAGAAAGAAGAGGAAGATATTAAAGGGCCGGAACCAAAAAAATCAGTCTTGAAACAAGAAGAGCCCACGGTGATGGAATGGGAACCAAACACACAAAAGGAGGAAGTTGTAGAAGTGACGGAGTCCCTTGGTGACGCTGAACTAGAGCCTGAAGTGGAGAAGATTTCATTTGTTCATAAGGAGGTCAACGAAGATATGATGATAGTGGAGCAAAAAGAAGGATCAAAATTTCAAGCTATCACATAGGAAACTTCTACACTCCCTTGTTTTGAGACTGATTAGATCATTGATGAAGTTTATCTCGTCTCGAGATTGCATCACAGTATTCTTCAACGAAGCATGCTAGAGGAAAATAATGACATGGGAATCAATATGATTGATGTGATGCTTCACGAGATGCTGCAGAAGGGCAATAATGCCTGACAGAATGGTAGAGTAGTGACTTTTGGATTGATATGGGATCCTAGTATACAAGTGCGAATTGCTCAAGGATGAGCAATTTTCGGGACGGAAGGACTGTCATGTCCCCAATTTGGGCCCTTTCCATTTGGTGGGAAAAATAAAGCATTTTTAAATGCTAATATTAAAAATAATAATAATAAAATAATAAATTTAAATTATTGTTAAATAACATTTAAATTTAAATAAATCTGTCTAGCCGACTTCCTTATTGGCGTTTAATATTTTTTCTTGCTGGGCCGACATCCTTGTTGTGGCGGGTCAAATTGGTATATATGATCAATTGCTTCCCTGTTTCATCATCATGGAATCTAGAATACATGCTCAGGTCTGCACGTGGAGAGCAGAGCAGCGATCTTCCTAGGACGAAAACCCTAGGAGGACTTAGTTGGATGAAAACTCAGCAAGGTTGGAGGGGAATCCATCACGGGGTTCCACATGCACTTCAAGCATATTAGGATCATACTTCTATGTCATTTTGGGAGATAAGTTTAGTTGCAGATTTGAGTCATTGCCTTGCACTTTTCAGGCAAATAAGATTATACTTTAGACCTCTTATATGGTAGATGTTGAGGGTTGTCACACCCTTATATTTCATTGTTTGGATTTCCTTCAAGATTCTACTGTTTGTGATACTTTGCTATTGATCTGCTGGGCGAAATTGCATATCTAGGGCAGAATTATGCTTGCATACTTTCAGTTTATAGCAGAGATAATACTCAGAATTATAGGTGCCATGTTGTTTCCTAATCGATGGAATATTAATGAGAAAATCTCCATGCCTTCATACCATGACTAGGAAATGTATTGCATATTTATATCAATTGTTGTGAACATAAAAGAGCAGATTTATATTCAGAAATCTAGGGTTTAATACAGAACTATTCCTACAAAAAACTAGGGCATAATTTGATTTGATTTGACTAAAAATTCAGCATTGTTATTTGAAGGGAAGGATTAAAGCATTTTGCATAAATATATCCAAATTGGTGTGGCATAATCAGAACTAGGGTTTGGAAGCTAACTTTTTTGGCAAAATAAATAATACCCCGACTTGGGGACATTACAGTGGTATCAGAGCCTTCGTCCTACCAGCCTGTGGATCCATGAAGATGGAGGAGCAAATCGAATCTTTTATAGAGAAGCAAAATCAAATAAACCGGATGCTGATACAAATGATGCAGACTCTCATGACTACAATAACCAGCCACAAATCAGGACCCACAGAAAAAGGATATAGATCTTGAGGCTGAAGCGTCCGAAACATTGAATGAATATCAAAGCTTTCCAGAAGATGCAAGGGCTTGCATCCCCCTTGATGCGTACGTGAGAACACACGAGTCCCACTAGCCCTGCAAAAAGGGACTTTATGACTACATAAGGCGAAAGAAGAAAGAAGAGGAAGATATTAAAGGGCCGGAACCAAAAAAATCAGTCTTGAAACAAGAAGAGCCCACGGTGATGGAATGGGAACCAAACACACAAAAGGAGGAAGTTGTAGAAGTGACGGAGTCCCTTGGTGACGCTGAACTAGAGCCTGAAGTGGAGAAGATTTCATTTGTTCATAAGGAGGTCAACGAAGATATGATGATAGTGGAGCAAAAAGAAGGATCAAAATTTCAAGCTATCACATAGGAAACTTCTACACTCCCTTGTTTTGAGACTGATTAGATCATTGATGAAGTTTATCTCGTCTCGAGATTGCATCACAGTATTCTTCAACGAAGCATGCTAGAGGAAAATAATGACATGGGAATCAATATGATTGATGTGATGCTTCACGAGATGCTGCAGAAGGGCAATAATGCCTGACAGAATGGTAGAGTAGTGACTTTTGGATTGATATGGGATCCTAGTATACAAGTGCGAATTGCTCAAGGATGAGCAATTTTCGGGACGGAAGGACTGTCATGTCCCCAATTTGGGACCCTTTCCATTTGGCGGGAAAAATAGAGCATTTTTAAATGCTAATATATAAATAATAATATAATATTAAAAATAATAATAATAAAATAATAAATTTAAATTATTGTTAAATAACATTTAAATTTAAATAAATCTGTCTAGCCGACTTCCTTATTGGCGTTTAATATTTTTTTCTTGCTGGGCTGACATCCTTGTTGTGGCGGGTCAAATTGGTATATATGATCAATTGCTTCCCTGTTTCATCATCATGGAATCTGAAATACATGCTCAGGTCTGCACGTGGAGAGCAGAGCAGCGATCTTCCTAGGACGAAAACCCTTAGAGAAGGAGGACTTAGTTGGACAAAAATCCAGCTAGGTTGGAGGGGAATCCATCACGGGGTTCCACATGCACTTCAACGCATATTAGGATCAGACTTGTATGTCATTTTGGGAGATAAGTTTAGTTGCAGATTTACAGTCATTGACCTTGCACTTTTCAGGCAAATAAGATTACACTTTCAGACCTCTTATATGGTAGTTGTTGAGGGTTGTCACACCCTTATATTTCATTGTTTGGATTTCCTTCAAGATTCTACATGTTTGTGATACTTTGCTAGTGATCTGCTGGGCGAAATTGCATATCTAGGGCAGAATTATGCTTGCATACTTTCAGTTTATAGCAGAGATAATACTCAGAATTATAGGTGCCATGTTGTTTGCCTAATCGATGGAATATTAAGGAGAAAATCTTCATGCCTTCATACCATGACTGGGAAATGTGTTGCATGTTTATATCAGCTGTTGTGAACATAAAAGAGCAGATTTATATTCAGAAATCTAGGATTTAATACAGAACTATTACTACAGAAAACTAGGGCATAATCTGATTTGATTTGACTAAAAATTCAGCATTGTTATTTGAAGGGAAGGATTAAAGCATTTTGCATAAATATATCCAGATTGGTGTCGCATAATTAGAACTAGGGTTTGGAAGCTAACTTTTTTGGCAGAATAATTAATACCCTGACTTGGGGACATTACAGCCAATTCAAGACAAAAGGAAACATCCAGCCAAAAACATTTAGATTAGGAAATACAATCAGATGACTGAGAAAAGAGGGCATTATACAAAAGAGATCTAAAATTTTACTAAGCCTCTCTAGGCAATCGTCAAGTTGATTGGTTCTTCTATGGAAACTTCATGAAGAAATTATATGCCAGTAAGACTAGAGTTCTAGAAAATGACAATCAAATGATTAGCTGCAATTGTCTAAAATAATACAACATGAAAAGGGTTTTATATATTCTGGTCCATTCAAAATACTCTAAATATTTCTAGAGCATTGCGCTTGTGCTAGAGAATGTTAAATCTCAGAAGTCCACAGGCTGTTGCTACGAGGTAATAGCCAGGGCACAATTTTGTTTTGAACTACAGAGGATAAACCCGTAGACAATAAGCATAAGAAAGACAGAATCAACAGAACTTGAATAGAATGTCCTCATGTCCATCAAGACCAAGTAACTTGATTAAACACAGCAGTTTTGGCTTAAAACCTCTTTAATTTTCATTTAATCATAATGCATTTTATTATTTTTGTGATCAGTAATTTCTCTTTATGGAGTTGGGGCATGCCACATCCAGAATGAATGCTGTAGTTGACCCAATTTAAACACAGAATTTGTACATATTAGCATTTAAAATGTCTCTTGAGGATTTAAATGCAGGTCTTCATTATGAAATTGCTGATGATTGAACACTTGAGCTCAGCCCATTTGACCTTTTCTGATGTGTTATTACATCATCCTTAATATTTAGTTTCTTGCAGGTATCTATATTGGGGACAATCGAGTCATTCATTTCATCCAAGGAAGAGAAGGAGAAGTGGCAGGTGACGCTATGCTCAATATCCTTCTGTTAAGCTCAGGACCTTCTCAAAATAATAATGAATGCCAAACATGCAATTATCAACAAAACAACAATGGAGTAATATCTTCCTGTCTTGACTGTTTCCTTGCTGGAGGGAATCTATACAGATTTGAGTATGGTGTCAAATCAGCTCTGTTTGTTGCAAAAGCTCGAGGAGGAACTTGCACACTTGCTGAGACAGACTCTACAGAGAGAGTCATACATAGGGCCAAATACTTGCTTGAGAATGGATTTGGTTGCTATAACATTTTCAAAAACAATTGTGAAGATTTTTCCATTTATTGTAAGACTGGTTTGCTTGTGCTTGATGGAAGTGGGGTTGGTCCAAGTGGTCAAGCAGCATCAGTTATTGGAGTTTTTACTGCAGTCTTCTCATCTCCTCTGCGATTTTTGGTTACAAGTACTGCTGCTTTGAGTGCAATTGCAGGTGGATTCTACTGTTTGAGTAGGTATGCGACTGATATCGGCATTCACAGGGATGTTACAAGAGTTCCAGTGGAGAGCTTGATGGTTAGAGTAAGATTAAGTGACTCACAAACTATAGCATCAATAACTGCAGGGCCACAGACTCAATTGATGAAAATTATCTTTATGTCAATGCCTTTTTATATAATTGTGCCTTTTGAGGTTTTTCTTTTAAAAAATAAGATAATTTGTCTGGGATTTACATATACAAAGATTCTGTATGGTTAAGAAGACTTAAAAAGGGTATGAAAGATTCTATTGGTGCACATCTATCAATTGCTTGTGTGTGTATAAGGGAAAAGGAAAAACTAATCCCCTTGTGAAATGTTTCGATCCAAAAAGTATTACGTTAGTTGTCATATGTTAGTAATATGAGTGATGTAATGTCAGGTTGGGTGGTTAAGTGCTTTAGGTTTGTACATGGAGATTCCCAAATGGTGGTTGGTAATTTATGGAGTTTAGTGGTGTGCCTTGAGCTTTTGTAAATATTCAAATGCACCCCATGAAATCAATATATTGTTTTTCTGTTTTATGATTTAATTTGTGTAGTTCCAACAAGTGGCATCAAAGCCTTAACAATGACTCAGCTGTGAGAGGGATGAGGAAGATTCACTCCAATTATCATGAAGTCAATTTTATGGCATTAAAGTTTTAATGACATTAGTGCCCTTCAACATGATCATTGACGAGAACCAAGAAGGCAGTCTGTTAAGTTTGTAGCAGTGCATCTTTTTCTAGTATCATATTTTAATGAGATTGTCTCCAATTAATGTGAAGATGACTGGCAAAAAATAATATGGCATATTCATTTTCTTTCCTGATAGGCAAAAAATTATATGAAATTTCATGGACATTTTTGAGATGCTCATGGATTGGGATCACTGCCTCACAAAATGACATGCTATTTTTCTACTTCTGCCCCATTTATTGCTACTCCCCTATAATCTATTGAAAAATGTTGTATTTCGAGCATGCAATACAAATTTCTATAAAAACTTTATGTTGCTAGACCTTTGCTAACTCATTCACTTATTCTGATCTTCCCTCTGTTGCTACTGGCTGTAGCATGCCCACAAGTTAAAGTTTTGTCACCTGTTTTCAACCCATCAAATGCAGCACAAAAAAATCAACAAAAGAGGAACATAAACCATAAATATCATGCCTTGTCTTGGTTTTCGTATGGTTGAAGTGTAATTTCCATGTGTGAAGTGGCTCCGCTGCTATGGATCTGACGTGAACATTTCAACCATAGTAACGAGACTCGGACTCAGCTTGAACTTGGCTAGGGTGACTTGACTTGGGACTCGGGACTTGGCGCAAACTCGGCAAAATGAAAAAAAGTTGAAAAGACCCTATAAATTTAGAGATTTTTAAGGATTTAAAACTTGTTTCAAGCACCCTTTATTGAATAAACCTTAAAGACACAATAACATCATTAAATAGAATCAAATTTGATCACATACACAAGTATACAATGATCACATAAGTATAAAGTACACAAATTGTAGTTGAGCTGTTGAAGGAAATAGCATACTTAGATATATAAATATAGTCAAATGTATACAAAATTCATGGAATATGAAATCATGACATAAAATGTTCCATTTAAATATGAAATATCAAAAAATAGCCACAAGTCTATGGCTTAGTGGAGCCAACATCCTTCCTATGAAGGCTTCTAAGGGTCCTTGATGGTGTAGCAGCTGCAGCCATAGTCTCTGCCTGTGTCTCAATGCCACTCTCACCAACAACAGCTGTGTCTCCTCGTGCTCTAGCCTCCTCCTCAGCCATGGCTACAACCTTAGCCTCTTTCTCTGCCTAGTCCACCCAATCAAGGTCCTCCTTGCTAATGATTGCATCTGTAGCCTCACTGATCCACTTAGATTGTGGATCAACCTCCTCTAGCTTGATCGGGGTGGAGTCTTGGTAAAAAATCTTCCTGTATCTAAATCGAAGGTTGTAATAAATATATACCAAATCATTCATCCTCTTCATTGACAATCTATTGCACTTCTTGGAGTGTATGTGCTAAAAAATACTCCAATTGAGCTCACAACTAGATGAATTGCATGGCTGATTTAATATACGAATGACAACATTTTGAAGGTTTGGTGTATCAAAACCAAACAAATGCCATCATCTATCTGTGATGAGAAAAATAAACAAAATCAATCTCATTTCCAACTTTAATTTTCAAGTTTCAAGTTTCAAGTTCAATATTTAATAATAAATTATAATATAAAAAGATGAAAATTATGCCCTTAAATATATTTTTACTTGGTTGTAATGTCGTCCTACTCTCTTTGCACAATTGACGAGCAAAGAGGTCTCCTTGTGCCTTAGTGAAAGCATCTATCTAATGCACTATCTGTGTAGTAACATCAGACAACATCTGCTCTATCGTCGAGTAGAGCCCACTAAGAATCTCTTTATCTGCATGGAAATCATGACTAAATTGGAAGGCCGGATTTAGGAAACATGCGGCTGCATGGAGGGGCCTATGAAGTTGGTGGTGCCATCTCCTATCAATGATCTCCCAAATGGGATGATACTTCTCCTCAACCCCACCATAGACGGATCTAATGACCTCTTTGGCCCATCCATGCCCTCATATATGTAGCTCATTGCGAGCTTCTCCCCATCAACAACTCGTAGGAGAACTATCAAGGGATCGATAAACTGCAAAGTGCAAACATTGTGAAACATTAACTTAAGTAAGTGTGAACGAAAATAAACAAATAAAAGTAAAATATGAATAAAAATTAAAACATAATGAAGAATTAAATTTTACCTTCACAATCTCCTCCGTTGGTGTCCAAAACCCTGGCTCATAAAAAATGCAATCAACCACAGCAATCCCTGCAATGTTTGTAGCATAGGATGAGGAAGACCACTTCTCACCAACAAACATGCACCTTAAAGCTGTCTTTGATCGAATTAAGGATTGAAATGTGATAAAATTTGTTGCAAACCTAGTGATGCAAGGACGAGCCAACTCTCTCAACCTTGTGTATTGCCTCATAAGGTTAAGCACCCATGTGTGATTGTATACAAATTTGCAAATGTTTTTTGCGGCATCCACAAATGTTTTGATCCATGGGAGCTTGCTAAGATCCTCCAACATGAAGTCAATGCAATGGGTAGCACATGGAGTCCAAAATATAGTAGGGTGCCTCTCCATCAATAATCTACCAGTAGCAACATAAATTGCTGCATTATCTATTGCCACTTGAACCACATTCTCTTCGCCCACCTCAACTATCACCTCCTCTATAGCCTTACAAAGGTATGTGGCATTTTTGAATTGGGTGGAAGCATCAATGGACTTGATGAAGGCGGTGTCACTTGAAAAAAAAAGCAAAACCAATTATTCAATACATTAAAAAACATAAACCAGTCATATTAAATTATTAATCACTAAATCAATTTCAAATTTCAAATTAATCAATGCATTGAAGGAAGTACAATTACCTCCGGAGGAAACTAGAAAATTAAGTAGCGTCTTATTTCTCTTATCGGTCCAACCATCAGTCATGATGGTGCAACCCAAACTCCTCCACTATAAGCACTGCTCCTCTAATTGTGCTCTTACATATGCCACCTTTTGAGTCAAAAGTGGGCCCTTTAATTCATCTTCAGTAGGGGCTTTGAACCCCACCCACATATAGTTATGGCATCAACCATGTTTTGCCAAAAAGGAGACCTAAAACATGTCATAAATAAATTAATAAGTTAGATAAGTATTGTAAAATGAAAATTTTTAAGTTTTTAACTTTAAATTTGAATTCGATAGTGATACATCTAGATTCTAAAATTTAAATATAAATTTTAAAACAATTAAACGAAAAAGAATTACTTGGCTACATGGAAGGGAATGGTGCAATAGTACTAGAAGTCTACAATTGTTTTTTTCGTTGCATCATGTGCATCCTTGTTCCAACCCATGCTCTCAAGCGACGGTTGGGAACCAGGAGTAGTGCATGGTACAAAATATGAGTCCACCCTAGATTTATGAACTCTAGGGCCAATGCTAACACTCCCACTACCACTAGCAATAGCAACCAGTAGTACTAGGAGTAGGCATAGCTGGTGCAGTAGCAGAAACACTAGCACTAGGACAGTATGGAGGCATGAAAGAAGGATCTCCAACACCACCAATGCTCGTTGACTCCTCCCTCTGCCTCTTTTTCATTTATTTTTGCAATTCAAATGTTTCTAATTGCACTTGTACTTCATGAACAACTTCAAAAGGTGTTTCAGGGCAGCCCACTACATCATGGATGGGTATATGTGCAATATGGCATTTCAATCTATTTATGCCTCCAAGATATATTGTTTTGCAATATTTACATTTTGCCTCTCCTTTTTTTTGCCTAACAAATATTT
>VDFB02107493.1:0-17721 GCA_007258455.2 Sequoia sempervirens | reverse complement strand
ACAATCCATAGCAATTTATTTGTCATGGCATTCGTCATGGCATTCCATCACCATGAGACTACATTTCTTTGAGACATTTTTTTCAAGCAGTTCACTGCCTTGTCTATGCTACTACATTTTTCATACATGTCTACCAAAAAATTTTATCAAACAGTTCATTGCCTTGCTGCTATGGCTAAAAGCCTAAAACAGGTGCTTTCAAACAAGCTATGGATGCTTGGAAAAAATCTATCAAAGCATAATAGTAAGTGTAACGCCAAGAAAGTGCACAAGAACAGATTAGAGCAAACAATGCAATCTAAGTTAAATGCAAATCTAATGCTAAGCAACAAAGAACAAAGGAAAGTAAAAACATGATTAAAACTGAAACAATCTCACCAATTTCAAACGTATTTCTATGATTCATCTTGATTGCCCTTCTCCATTTTGCTTGTGTAGTATAATTGCCCTCAGATTTTTCGTAAGTTCGTGCAAGTATAGCCTAAGATAATGATTAGCAAAACATCGAAGATTCAAGACAAAGTGCTCTTAAAAGTCATCAGATTTCACGAGAGAGATTGGAATGAAGAATGACAAATCAATTTATAGAAAATTGATTATTCGAATGACAGGCCAGGATTGAAAGATCAACGGACGGTTGAGATTGACTGATTAGACATGCATTCTGATAACTGTCAGTAGTGACATGAGTGATACAAATTAGAAATAGAATTAAAGATTAAATAAATGATTTAATCTTCAGCTCTGGTATTCGAAAATGTAAGAATTATCTTTGCATGACAAAGATAAAAGACTCCATTAAAGTAACTCTGTTTGAATGTACCTATTAAAGGGGTTTAATTAATAACAAGAATATTTAATTAATATGTATGTACACGCAATTGAGTTAGAACTAGATGATTGAATGATATGATGAAGAGATTACTTAAGAAAGCCACTCAGACATTAAATCATGAGTTAACTAAGCGATTTAAATAGATGTCGAGTTGAGTCAAAGTGAATACTTAGATAACTCACATAATTATCTAAAATATAGAGGAATGCGTTAAAATAGAATTAATGAATTAAATAATTCATTTAATTCAAGATTTGATATTCGAAGAATAATTAAATAAATAAGATTTATTTAATTAAATGATGAAAGGGATTTAAATGAATAATTAAATAAATAAAGAATTTATTTAATTATAGTTGAAGTATGATAAAGAGTAAATTAAATAAGAATTTATTTAATTTGACAAGAAGGATACAGGTTAATTAAATATAAATTAAATAAAAGTGTGAATTAATTAAATAATTAAGATTATTTAATTAATAGAAGAAATAAAGACTATAGAGAATAATTAAATAATTGACATTATTTAATCATGACCATGAAGAATACGAATTATGAAGAATATTGAAGTCGCAGGCTTAAACCAGATTTCAGTGTCTACATTTGCCCCTCTTTGATACAATGTCACTTAGGCATTGTGTCAAAAAAAATCGATATGAAATATGCCCCAGTAATGCCCCAGTGTAAAACAGGTGAAGGTATGCCCCCTCGGGAAAATTGACAAATTGTCAAAAAAGTTCAGAAAAATTTGGAAATGCTCCTGATTAGTACATTGGATGGCCAGAAATGCAATGGAGGTTGCAGAATTAAGTTTGGAAATGGGAGGGATAGGTACAAGATGATCGAAATTGAAAGTTAACGTGGCCAGTAGGAAAGAAATGACACCTAGGCCCTAGGTATATATAGGAATAGAGGTAAAAACCTATTCATTTGCACCCACCTAGCTTAGAAATTGAGATTTTGCTCTGCATTCCTAGCGACGATGTCTCCAGTTCTGGCCACTCACCATCGCGCATACAGGATCTGGACATTCCAGAGACCAGTTGGCACGGACCCCCCAGTATGGACCTAAAACTTGCCTTTTGAAATTTTTGATTTGTGCGCATTTTAAGGCATTTAATTCAATTTTTAATTATGCGTCATTTTAATAATTGATAGCATTTGCGTGCGCGAACGACGCATTTGCCTGCGGAAAACCGCATTTGTAATTTAACGTTGGTCATTTTGCATAGTTAGACTACGGTTCAACGCATGTGTGAATTTATGAAACACATTTGACTTTTTGCATCGCATTTGCATTTAGAATAGTCACATGTGTATACTTTGAAACACATTTGAATTTCATGCACCGCAAGATTTATTTTTCAACGCATATGAATTTAGTGCAACGCATGTGAAATTATTAGCCGCATTTGTTTAAGAATGACGCATTTGTATTTTATGAACCGCATATGTTAAAAAGTGACGCATGTGAAAAATAATGACGCATGTGCAAAATAACGACACATTTGCATTTTATGTAGTAGAGTCAATTTGCACTAGAATAGATGATTGAGGCTGACATAAGGCATGTATAATGCCATTGCAGGTTGTGCTAGACACCATATATACACGGGAGTCGAGACCTACTACATTTTGATTCAGAGACAGTTTGCGGCCGGCAGAGCGACGGATTCTATGGCACCTTGGTTTACTGCACGTGATAGACATGCCCCAGATTCGGGCAAATCAAGGACTATTGATAGCGTTGTGTGAGCGGTGGCACTCGGAGACATCGTCCTTCCACCTACTGACTGGAGAGGCCACGGTTACCCTAGAGGATGTGTATAGGATCCTGAGACTTCCTATTAGAGGCACACGAGTGGCATATGATACCCAGAGGGGGGTACCGCTGAGATGTGTAGATATTACCCCCATGTTGACATTAGGCAGTTAGGATTTGATGATTATGAGATTAGGTGGCGGGTGTTGGCCCAGAGGTATAGATAGCTGGACTGTCTATTGGCTACATTAATAGGTGGTATAGTACTGCCTGACCGCTGAGGTCATGGTTTTCTCGTGGGATGGGGGGAGATGCTAGTGGGCATGCTCGAGCGTCGAGTGGTATATGCTTGGGGTTCCTGTGTGCTTGGGATGTTATACTTTCATCTACATGATATTTCCTATCGAGAGGTATAGTCTATGAGCTGCGGTACCACGCTCTTGATGGTATGGGCATGGGAGCATATTGCCATTTTTTGACCACCTACGACTATTGATTTGCCACATGGAGCGCCTTACGCCTTCCGTTATGTGGGGGCGACCACACATCATCACATTGGAGATACAGGTTACTTTAGACATGCCATAGACACCATGCAACATTTTACATGGAGGCCATACCTGGGGTGTGAGGATTGGTCAGATGAGGATGAGCATTTGCCATTTTGCAGACAGGCATAGTACTTAGTTGGACGAATAGTATCACATGTCCACATTATAGAGCGGCAGTTGCCAGATCGTGTCCTGTGGCAGTTTGGAGAGGTGTAGGATGTGCCTCAAGGTCGATTAGAGTTTGCGAGATCCTCGCGAGAGGTCCTACTATGGGGTCCAGAGATTCCAGTGGCCATGGCAGAGGCAGATATTGATGGATTATAGGCACTTCCATGGGGATGAAGAGATGGACCAGCAGACCCAGGGACCACAAAAGAGTATGATCAGTGGTGGGCAGCGCACAGGCCGATTCCGTTGACGGACCCAGAGTAGCCAGCACCGGTAGAGCGGCGAGGGATAGGTCCACGAGGCAGGCGGGGCAGAGGTAGAGGCCAAGGAGGTAGAGGAGGCCGTGGTGATGAAGGAGATGATGGCCGAGGTGGAGGGCGTGGGGGCAGGAGAGGGAGACGTGGTCGGAGGGGACGAGGACCACCATTATCACCGATCCGTGAGGAGGGGCGAGGAGAGGAGGATGTGGCCATGCCATATGTTGGGAGAGGTGGAGAGGAGGATATTTCCAGAGGGGGAGAGGACATTGCGAGAGGTGGAGAGGAGGTGCAGCCGATAGAGGCAGCCATCCCAGACATCCTAGCAGAGGAGGAGGCAGGTGCCGAAGAGGCAGGCAGAGAGGAGGCAGAGATTGATGCTCTGGGTTTGTTAGGTGCCTACTAGGAGGATGATGATGAGGATGATGATCATGAGAGAGAGATCTGAGATCAGATCCTAGAGGAGATGGATGAGGAGGATGGGAGAGCGAGGGATAGACAGGATGAGACAGGGGCAGTGGATCTAGACACAGATACATTGCTAGCCTAGGTTGCATCCTTGGAGGAGTAGATGAGAGTTCTGATGGCCGAGAGGGATGCCTATTGGATGGAGAGAGACAAAGCTTTGATGGATAGGGATCAGGCTATAGCTCGGCAACAAGAGACTGAGCAGAGATACACAGAGCTAAGGGAATTATGCACAAGACCATCAGTTGCGTTCGCCTGAGAGCTAATCAGAGCTGGGGAGAGGGAGAGATACTATCGGGATCTGTATGAGGCAGAGATTCCACCAGAGAGATGAGCTCCTAGTTTCTCAGCGGCACACAGTAGTAGGTCTCAAACCAGGACCCACAGTCAGACAATTAGCATAGAGGGGGTGGAGCAGCCATGCAGAGCAGGTCCATATGACAGACCGCCCTCAGCTCAAAGGTCATTGGGTTCCCATCATCATTCTCCCACACACTCCCGACATGATGGTAGTGGTAGTTCAGGATAGGGGTACTGCTTGTGAGACATTGTATTTTGATCTTATAGCCTACGGGCTTCCATGTATTATTGATACATTATGACATTGTGATGTGACACAGTTGAGCGAGATATATATATATATATAATTTTGGTGGTGATTCTCATGATATGCATTTCAATGTATTGATTATGCAGTATTTATTTATACATGTGATGTTTATATGATATGCCTATGTGATGGATGAGTATATGTATTTTATGATGTTTATGCAGCTAATGAGATAATGTTGATTCTATGTGATGTATGATTCTATATGATGTATGCAATTTATAATTATGAAATGTAATATGATGGTATATGTATGATATCGGCTACATATGATGCTATACAAAAGTAATGTGATGCATGTATTTACAGTTGCTTTGTACATGGAATGCTTATGATATGTATTGTTTGATGATGATTGTTTAGTATGCCATGATGATCTAGATATGAAATATGCCTATATGTATGTATTTTTCTAACATGTATGTTGATGCAGGATGGTGTATAATGTTTTGAAGTCATAGGACTCTCTATAATGCAAGAAAGAAGAACTGCTAGTGTGGAAAGAAAGAGATCGGTGAAAGAACAAAGATAGGGAGAGGATGCTAGTATTAGCAATTCGGTTTCATCAGACTACAAAAGGTATTGCACTTATCATCATTAAGGGATCAATATAAATGAGAAAACACCATGATATGACACATAAATCAAGGTGTGCAAGGTCATCCACTTGCTAATAATGTATAATGAGACAAGGATTGTCACACCTCCATACTATGTAATAAGTTGCCCCAGTTTTATGACAAACTATTTTACAACAAACAAAGTAAAGACGGTCATGAAACATCATTGTTCTAAATCCTTCAAGGGACATCCTGAGGAAACTAGTAACATGACCTTTTCAAATCAAATTCAAAGATGTCATAATGTAGTAGAATTTGATACATCGCTGTCAAATCCTCTTCTGCGAGCATCCTGAGGAAAGCTAGTAACATAATTTTGAGTCATAAAGTCAAAATGAAAAGATAGATAAATAAGTCAAAAGTCAAAAAAGCCAATAAAACATTTGCCAAAACTTGATCACGGTTTGATTTGTTACTGATAGAGCCCCAGGGAGAGACATCGCATGATCGTGAGTCCGCTCATGTTATGACTATCTATATAAGGCATGATGTGCCTAGTTTCATAAAGACATGTATCGTATAAGACGTTGAGTCAAATATCGTTGATGTGATAACCTGTGTAAGGCTATGTTTGACCTTGTCGATTATGCAGGAAGGACTCATCCTGTATAAGACCTAGATTGCATTGTTGATATCAGTATTCAAGAAGGACCCATCCTGAATAAGATACAATTTGATTGCTATGATGATGTCTGTTTCCCGGAAGGACACATCCTAGAGCGTATATTTGCTGATCTATTTGGGCGGTTTTATGAAGTGTTGTTTGATTTGACTTAGACATTGGCCGACTTGCTCACCAAATTGATGCATGACTTGAGAGCAATGCATTGACAATTGATTGTGGATGACAAACCTCAAAGGATCGACTTAGGTGCCCTTTAGGGCTTCATCAGATGGCCTTTGGCATATATAACGAGACCTTGTAGTTCTACTCTGACCACCGACCTTGTCATACAGACATGGATTGAAGGATTTTATGTATTCCACTCCACGCCCTGGGGAACATCGGCAGATGGCCTTGTCATTCACCATTGCAGGCAACGTAGTTTGACAAACGACAAAGACTGATAAGTGCGATTGATGGTGACTCTATTTTTTTGGATTTTCAAAATGTTTTGATTTTTTTGTCTTTTTAAAGTTTTCTAATGTTTTTGTGTTTTCTCAGGTCATTTTGCGATGTTTTTGGATTTTTCTATGGTTTTACGTCTTCAACATAGCCAATGTAAGAACCAATATGATGCATGTCAAGTGTTTTCCCCCAGTCGAGTATAAGACCAATCGATTATGAATAGGGTAAAATGGGGGATATGACATGCACTCGATGTCAATCATTCTAGGTTATGGGAAAGACTACCACTTATTATGAATGGTATATACAAGTGATGGATACAAAAGATAAGGGATATGTACAGGGATGGGTAATATGTACAGGGATAGGTAGTATGTACAGGGATAAGGACTATGTACAGGGTAGTGGTGTATGTACAGGATCATGGACTATATACAATGATAAGGACTATGTACAAGGTAGATTAGAATAATAGTAGACAAAGGAGCAGAGTTGAGTACACATGGCACCTATTTGCCAGGTTTTCACCATGGTACCTATCCAAAGCGCCACCGAAGTGGTTTTCACTATTGGACGAATGATTTGTCTTTACTATTTTCTAGATTATCTAATTTATTTTTTTAAAGTTACCAAGACGTTGTCGGCTGGTGTTTTCACCTTGACACCATTTTTTTTTTTGTATTTTTGCTAATTAAGACAAAGCTCTTAAAAGCTATGCGTAGAACCTCTTCAAATGTAGACTATTAATTGGTGAGGACAATGGTTCCCCTTCAGGAGTAGAGAGTTGGTACGCTCCTGATCCAAAAGCTTCTGTAACAATATAAGGTCCTAACTAGTTAGGTTCAAACTTTCCTAGTTTGTCTCTTCGCTGATTCTTTGTCTCCATTAAAAACCAGGTCACCAATGTCAAAAGTTTTGTTCAAACCTCCTCAAGTATAGCTACGACGGGCGCGATTCGATAGCGCTTGAGATGGTCGCGCCTTTGTCTTCGGCCATCCAAGAATCTCTAGCTCATGTGAGTCTCTGGACACTGCACTTCATCATCAATGTACTTTCAGATACCCCTAGGGAAGGAATCTCACCCTCAACAGGGCAAACAGCTTGTAACCACAAATACGCAACATGGAGTAGCACCAAAGGGGAGTAATGACACGAAAGGAAGGCGCAAGGTGTGTTGTTGTAATGCCACGACCAACATCATTGATAAGTCTTCTTGAGGATTCTAATGTGATGGTCTTTAGATGCCCATGCTATTCTTTTACCAGGTAGTAAGGAGGAAAAGTGATGTTGATAGGAAACTACCCGCATGTATGCATTTCTGGTTCTTAAAATGCAATTATTAGAATGGAATCGAGGGACAATTACATCGAGATGATATAGTTCAGATAAATCTAGAAACCCAGCCAATGTATGTCATAGGAATGGCTTCAATCCACTTTGTAAAGCACTGGCAAGGGCGTTGGATAATGAATCCTGTGTCCATTAGATGTGGGTGGATCTTACCTATGAGGTCGAGTCCCATTGGGGCAAAAGGGCCATGGTGAGTAGGATGAAGCTCCTGTGCCGGGCATGTATCAAATCTCCATGAACTTGGCATTGGCGGCATTTTGTTACAAAGACATATGAATCTTTTTCCATAGTAGGCTAGTAATAACCCAGTCTCATAATCTTTTTGGCTAAGGTAGGACCACAAGAATGGGAACCACATATACCCTCATGCACCCCACGCAAGGTTGTTTGTGCTTCAGTAGAATCAAGACATCTAGGTATTATCTGGGCGTGTTCATAGGGTGCGTCTCCAATGGCGGTGTATTTACCGACTCTATGAGGAATGTCCTACCGGGTTATCGATAGGCCAAGCAGACTTTCTAAGATAATATAATCATAGATTTCTTTGTACCATGGGGAATTAGGACCAACAATGTCACACACCATTTCAAAATCTGGGATATCGTAGGCTGGGACCAAAAGCTGTTCTACCAAGAACTCAAACTTAGGCACGTTGTTAGGAATGTCAAGAAGTGATGCAATTGTAGCCATAGCATCTGCTACCCTATTTAAAACATGAGGTATTTGATGAAATTTGACTTTGTCAAAGTACTCTTTAAAGCTATCAGCCATGCACTTGTATGGAGCAAGCTTCTCATCTTTAGTCTCATAATCATCATTTACCTGTCTAATTACCAGTTGGGAATCGCCATATACCTGTAGGTTCTTACTTTTCCACCTAACTGCCATGCGTAACCCTGTGACTAGAGCTTCATATTCTACCATGTTGTTAGTGCATGGGAATGCAATCCTGAATGACTTAGGGATGGAATCACCATGTGGTGTAATAAACAATATACCAGCCCCTGAACCATGATTTGTATGTGAGCCATCAAAGTATAGTTTCCATGTTATGTTTGTGTCAATTGTGAATATGAACTCATCTGGAAAGTCTGCAACTAATGGGTGATCTTCCTGTATGGGTGTGTCAGCTAACTGATCAGCAATGACCTATCCTTTAATAGCTTTTCTTTCTACATACCGATATCATACCACTAAGCATCATAACCCATTTGCCAGCCTGCTAATGCTTCTCTGTTGAGAAGATATTTCGCAGGGTCTATTTTAGCAATCAACATTGGCTCAGATGGTTTAGCATAGTGCCTCAACTTCTCCGAAAGAAAATACTACCGCAAGATAGTGTCCAATGGTACTATAGCGAGCCTATAAACTCACTAAAGTCTCGACCGATATAATAGACTCGCCTTTTCAAGGACCTTCATCGTCATTATGTGCAAGCAATGCTCCGAGTGATGAATGGGTTGCCGTAATATAAAGAATCAATGGTCTTCCTTCAACAGGTGGCATTAAGACAGGTGGTGTGAGTAAATATTCTTTAATCAATTGAAAAGCCTCTCCACACCTAGCTTTCCATGCAAAGGGTACGCCTTTCTTAAGTAGATGTTGAAAATGATGTGTCTTGTCTGCTAGCTGCACTATAAATCTTCTGATAGATTGCAACCTTCCCTGTAGTGTCCTTAGTTGACTAAGATTAGTGGGTGGAGGCATGTCCATGATTTCTTTTACCTTAGTCGGATCCAATTCAATGCCTCGTCTAGAAATGATATAACCTAATAGCTTACCTGACTTGACTCCAAACACACATTTCTTAGGATTAAGTCTCACTTTATACTTTTCCAGCCTCTGAAATATCTTGTCTAAAACCTGTAGATGTTTTTCCCTTGTCTTGGATTTTACAATAAGGTCATCGACATAATCCTCCATACAAGTGTGTACTAGATCATGAAAGATAGTAGTCATGGCACGTTGATAGGTTGCTCCTGCATTCTTGAGTCCGAAGGGCATGACATTCCAGCAATACGTTCCCCAAGGACAAGTGAAAGCTGTCTTAGGTTGGTCTTCAGTTGTAATTCTGATCTGGTTATATCCTAAGAATCCATCCATAAGGGACAACATCTCATAACCTGTTGTCATGTCAACTATCATTTCTATGTTAGGCAAAGGGAAATCATCTTTAGGAAAAGCTTTGTTGATATCTCTAAAATCAATGCAGATGCGGATGCCCCTAGTTGGTTTAGTGACTGGTACAAGATTGGAGATCCAATCGGCATAGTCGATAGATCTGATGAAACCAATGTCTAAGAGTTTCTTGAGTTTTGCCTTGACTAATAAAGCAATCTGTGGATGCATTTTTCTCAACTTCTATTTCATTGGTTTGGCACCTGGTTGTAAAGGAAAATGATGTAGAACAAGTTCAGGATCTAACCTCGGCATGTCGGCATATGACCAAGCAAAATTTATCTGTCTCTGTGCAAAGAAGTCGTGGAACTCTGGCTTCTCTTCTGTTGTCAATGACATTGCAAAATAAACCAACCGAGGATTCTCTTTTGTGCCTATGTTGACTTCTACTGATTCTTCAATGAGCATGGGTGGCTTTTCCTGTGCAATGGGGAGAATGTTCAAACCTCCATCCTTAGGTGCCTCAGAGAGGTTTTCACCTTCAAATGCGTCCTTTCTTTTTACTTTTTCATTGTCTAAAGGTGCCTTTCGGTTTTCACCTAGAGACTCATCCTTTTTATTTTGTTTATTCTTTTTCTCATTTTTGTGACTAGAGGGTTGAACAGATTCCCCAAAATATGCTTTGTTTTCCAAGTCAATGGTAAATCCAACCTTATGATCCCCGTTAGGTATGCCTTCTTGTAATCCCAGGAACTTAGCAATTGCTTCATCGTTCTCAAAAGTGTCTAAGACAAGCGTGTCTTGTTGATCCCAATCAATGAGTTGGGGATAGACTAAGGGCATGTCATCGTCGGAGTTATCAAAGTCTAATGGGGTCAAGGTAAAGATTGAATTATTCATGTGATTGAAAATCTTGCACTGCTGTATGTTTTGCTCCAGGTTTGAGTCTAGTGGACATCAGGGCCCACAAGGTTTGATGATCTAAACAAGTGGTTCAAAGTTGCCAGAGGTAGGACTGGGTTCAATAGTAGTGTTTAACCATTCCTTTTGTCATTTTGTGACAGGGAATTTAAGGATTGGGTGAGGAATCAACATCGTCAAGTTCTCCAAATAACTCTGTCAAGGTCCATGGAAGAGAGGATAGAATCCCACCTACAATCATTAGAGTCGGGAGCAACGATATTGGAATCCATCGTTCGTGAGATGTCTTAATATCTTCTGTAAAGCACGGTGATTCCCTGCAAGGTAATGGGTACTAGGAACGCCGGTAATCTGAATTGCAAGAAACCCAGCTCTACCCTTGGCCACCGAAACAAATATTATCTAATTTTTCACGTATCTAGTTATAGTTTCTAAAACCACTATGTCCATCATATCCTTTGCTTTGCATAATTTTGAAACCCTTTCCATATAGATTTGTAGGAATATGAGCAAGTAAGAGTGGTTTCTCATCATCTTCCCTATACAGCCAGGAAGTGACATCTTCTGCATCTACAGCCTCTTTGCTTAATTCACCCCATTTAGTGAAATTTGTTGTGGGGGGAACATGTATAGTGATCATAGACTATCCCCTACCTATTGTAGGTAAACCATATGACTTAGGAGGAACCAAATGGCTAACACAATAAGAAGTCTTCATGTAATACTCTCCACAACCCTTGTCTTGGATCTCAACCCTAGGAGTGGTAGGAAGTGAGGGTGAAACAGATGTTCAAGTGAGTGTGGACGGATCAACATAAGAGGATGAATTGGATGATGAGGCCTCTTGGTTCACTGGCACTTGACGTTGGGGGATCTCTTTTAGATTGGTACAATATTGAAATGGATCAGGATCACCATCTATGGTTATTTTTGTGCCATTGTAAGGGAATTTAAGACATTGATGATACGTGGAAGGGACCGCCTTCATGGCATGAATCCATGGTCTACCGAGTAGAAGGTTATAAGGAAGGGTGAGATCCAAGACCTGGAACTTTGTCTCGATCACCATAGGACCAATTTTGATAGGAAGTGTTACCACCCCCTTTGATTTTTGTTCCTCATCATCATAATCTTTTATGACAATATTTTTGGTCATGTCTATGCATGCTTCTGAGATACCTAATGCCTTAATTAGTTTTAAAGTGCATAGATTTAACCCTGCTCCTCCATCTACCAAAACTCGTCTAACCTTGGTGTCATCAACAAGGACTTCCAGATGTAAAGGATCATTATGGTGGATCTTTTCAGTTGCATAGTCTTGTTCAAAAAATGTGGCATGATGATTATTGGTCAAGTAGCCTACCATTTCTTGGAAACGATTGACATCAAGATCATTAGGGACCGTGGTGTTCTGTAAAGCATTATCGAGGATAGATCGATGCTCAAGGGAAATACACAGCAATTCCAAGATTGAAATTTGGGCTGGGGTCTTCCCCAACTGGTCAAGTAGGTTATATTGGAAGATTGTGGTGTTTGCTGCGATTGAGGGCCTTGGATAGTGAACTTAGTACGATGAGTATTGACCGCACACTCAGGATTAGTATTGATAGTAATGGTATTGATATTCTCATCAGCGGCGTGAAGGCAATGAATTATTTTTCCACTATCATAATCATGTTTGATACTCGCATAGTTGGTTGACATATTGGTCTTAGTACTCGAACTGGGGGCAGTTCCTTTCCCATGGTCATGTAGTGGGTCAGAAAAGACTTGATGATCAGTGTTCAATGACTTTTGTTTTTTCCCACTAACTTCAATAATTCTCCTTTCGACAAGATCATGTATGATATTCTTCAGTTGTCGACAGTTTTGTAAGTTATGCCCCTTAGTCCTGTGATAATCACAAAAGGCATTGTCATCCCACCAAGCTGGTTTAAATTGTCCTGGATCGTATTGTCTTGGTTCCTGCAGCTGTATAAGGTTATGTTGTAACAGTTGTTTGAACACCGACTCAATGGGTTCCCCTAAGGGAGTGAACACACGTTTTTGAAATCTCCTTTGTTGTGGGTGTTGAGTATTTTGGACCACGTTAGGAGGTTGACTGACAGCATTAAGCGTGTTGGAAAAAGTATGAGGTCCTTGTAATGTAAGGAGGGGTCCTGCTTGTAGCATTTTAGCATCAACCACCCCATCATTGGTGACATTTTTGTTGCGAGACCAAAATCTATTTCTGTCCGTGGGGGTGTTTTGTACGATCGGGTTTCTATTGGATGTTGATGTCTTGAGTTCACCCTTTTCAATGAGATCCTTCTCTATTATAACCCCTTTTTCCACTAGTTCCAAAAAAGATGTACAACAATGTACCCTTAAGTTACTCCTGAATTTTGCATGAAGGTTTTCTTGAAACATTGCAACTTTTTGTTTTTCGGGTATCTCGACAGGACACCTACTAGCAATAGTTCTCCATCTTTGGAAGAAAGCAATGAATTTTTCCCCTTCATCTTGCGTTGTGTGGCACAAGGTTGCTATATTTATCTCGTGGTCTATGTTGAAGGAGAATTGCTCCACAAATTTCTCAACCAGTCCCCAAGATCTAATGCCAGAATCCAAACCCAAAAACCACTCTAGTGCAATTCCTACAAGACTTCTTGGAAATAGTCTCATAAGATACGTGAGGTCATAAGCGACATCTATGCATATGGTAGAAAATTCCCTGATATGTTATATTGGATTTCGTTTTCCATTGTACTTAGGGAGATTCAGTATGACATATCCGTGAGGGAAAGGGGTCATGTACAATGATCTATCAAAGGGGAATGGGCATATGTCCTTTGTTGAAAACGATTTCTTAGTTGACACTAACATGTTATCCATTTGCGTTTGTAATGCATGCATTTGTGTTTGTAAGACGTCAACTTGGGTCAAAGATGTGCTAGGGGGATTATGCAGATCTGTGTATGTGTTCTGAAATCCAAAGTATCGTGATGGGTTTTGATTGAATGTTGACATATTAGGTGGATTTGGATTGGGAATATTGGTAAATGTGTTTTGGTCTGGAATCTGCATAAATGGTTGTTGACCTGGGGTCTGTGTAAACAGATTCTGAGTACCACTTTGGGAAAACGGATTCTGATTTGACATTGATGTAAATTGGTTTTTACTTGGAATTTGTGTGGACGGATTCTGACTACCAATCTGTGCAAAAGGATTCTGATTCGAAATCAATGTAAATTGGTTTTGACTTGGAATCTGTGTGGACGGATTCTGACTACCAATCTGTGAAAAAGGATTCTAATTCAGAATTGATGTAAATTGATTCTGACTGCCAGTCTGGGAGAATGGATTCTAATTGCCATATTGGAAGGAGGGAATGCCTCATGTTTGTGTAATCCGTGGTATGGTACTAGTGACTGGAGCACTAGGTATGGCCATCGACTGTGGTATGGTACTCGTGATACTAGCAGTTGGTATGGTTGTTGATTGTAAACTTGTGACACCGACATAAGGTGTAGAGGCTAACGTTTTAGGTCTTTTACTCCCAACAAGAGGACCGAAGGGAGTTGATGATGAAGCCCCTACAGTGAAATTAAATCCCGATGTCATGCCGGATGTACCAAATGGAGACGTATTGACTGTCGTACTCTGTGTAGATGTGCCAGATGGCATAGTTGTGCTAACCTGAGGTGTAGTGGTACTAGCAGTCATTGTGTTTGTTCCTTGTGTAGGTTGAGTTTGTAAGGTGCTAATATCAAATCTTGTGGGTAAGGTAGCGCCTTTAGCTAGCAATTTGGCTAAAAATCGTGGATGATCGTTTGCTAGGTATTCATCTACAAAAGAGGCAAATTCAGGGTCCTATGCAGCAGCCTCTACGTCCTCTACTGCAATATGTCCTTGAGTGTTTCTAGTGGTGAATTTTTCTAATAGAGTCTTATGAGGTCTTGAAGAAAATGGATTGATGAATTTGTTTGGGTTCAACATGTTTTCTCTCTCTCTTCTCTTAGACCTAGTTTCAACCATGTAAGACAAGCTCAATATGTGGGAAATGCAAAACTATATCTACGAACAGTATGACTCTAGTCTATGTTTTTGGGATTTTCCGAATGCAAAATAAGGGATGTTCTAGGATGACACTAGCCTAAGATCTAAAGATGCAAGGTCTATGCAAAATAAGGAATGTTCTAGGATGACACTAGCCTAAGATCTAAAGATGCAAAGTCTAAGCAAGGTTCTAAAATAATCAATTCTATAAACCCAGGACAAAGGGACCAACTACCTAAAGTCAAACCAAGGTGTCAATTTAGTTTAAGTCAAGGAACCAATGTAGGACGAGGATCAAAGACAAGTTGAGTTTCCTAACTGGACTGATGAGCTAGGAGGACTCTCTGTAGGACAAAGTATAAGATGATAGGACTAGGTTCAATGACAAATTTCATTGACACTATGACTTTTCTAGAGTATAGATGGTAAATCAATCCTAAAGTTTGTAAAAGTGACCTTTCTAGAAGTTTAATGCAAGGTAATATGTATTCTAAGATGAAGCTAAACCCTGAATTAAGACAACTATGGTAATGACTGAATGAACCTAAAGGATGCAAAATTGAGCAAATCGTTTTAGGTTTCTGTTCAAGGACTGTTTGTATAAAGACAACTGAAACTGGTATGACTGTGTTGACTGGACAATGACTGTGAATTCTGGTTTTCTGATAATCAGACAGATGCGTCGCGAGATTTCACATATGCGGTCAATTTTATCAGTTGCAGTTTTCCAGTGATCAATTGTGTTTCTCTGGTAAAGTTCAATTTGACTTTGACAGATGCGATTAACCTTCTAACAGATGCGACTCGTACTGACAGTTGCGACTTAGAATATAACGCATGTGGTTTTTGCAAAGCAATTGCGAGCTAAACTGGCAGATGCGACTCTAAACTAGACAGATGCAAAGTATACTGACAGATGCGACTCAAGACTAAATAGATGCGACTTGAAATAACAGTTGCGACTCAGAATTTAACAGATGCGACTCTAAAGATCAATTGCAAGTTTCTTTTGAACAGTTGCGACTCTCTATGTATTTTCAGTGATGAGATTTAAACTGACTCCGTTTTCCGTGATCGAATTCTGACAATCAAAGACAATCATAAGACAAAGTGTTTTCAGTTTCGATTTTGGACTCAAAGAACGTTTAAGTTGATAACAGACAAGCACATCCTAATAGGCCAAAGGCCTAGGGTTTGTATACTTGGTATAGCCCACCTATTATACCCGGATTGGTGATAAACACCTTCTCGAGCGGATAGCTAGGAAATGCGGCATTGCCTCCACCTCTTGGCCATTATGTTTCACCAATTTTGAATTCTTTGGGAAATGACCTCCCAAGAATGCTATCTCTACTCAAGGGGATCAGAGAGAGTATCTTGGGCATGATAATCGCATCACATATACCAAGCAACAGCCACAAATAGGTTGGTCTCTAAAACAAAAGGTATTTAGTAATGGGCATTCCGTCATGGGGTGTGATCCATATGCGCGAGTCCCCTTTCGATCCATCTCATCGGAACCACACTGCGATTCTTGGGGTTTCAAGAACCCACTTTTATATACCGGCTGGAAGTCCCTCGGGTTCATGGTGCTACCGGTCTGAGTCGTCCTAGGGTGAGTACTTTTTTCCACCAAAACAGGCCCAAGTTCTAGAGTTGGTAATCATTTCTCTTACACCTAGGATTGCACGAATGCGCAAGGGGAGAGGATACTTCGATATACCAAGTTGTAAGGGTAACCAGACTTGTGCTTTCGCACCAAACACAGTAGACACTCGTTAATTTTAAACCAAACGAAAGATTTTCTACGCTACCAAACAATCTGTTTCAAAAATTAACTAGGGTCTTCGACATGCGTTCTACAGAAAAATTCGTTAGTAGTTTTCAATATCGTCTTCGTTAATCGTCCTGCAAAAGCTTGTTAACTCCAAAAGGCCACATGTTGAAAATAAGATATTAATAACACACAAATCAATTGAAAATTTCAGATTTCTAAAAAACAGAAATAAAGTTTTACCAGTCAATTGCGTTGTTGTGTTACTAGTCAAATGCGTCGTTTCTTCTTCAATTGCGGCTTGGTATTCACCATTCAATTGCGGTTCAGGAAATTTCAGATGCGTCGTAGATTTTCAGATGCGTCGTTTCTTCTGTTAGATGCGGTTCAGGAATTCAATTGCGTCGTTTCGTCAAACTGATGAGTCATTCAGTACGAAAAACCTGCAAAAACCAAAATAAAAGATCTATGGATTCGCGAAGATGGTGTCTTCACGTCGGGTTCACCAAATGTAACGCCAAGAAAGTGCACAAGAACATATTAGAGCAAACAATGCAATCTAAGTTAAATGAAAATCTAATGCTAAGCAACAAAGAACAAAGGAAAGTAAAAACGTGATTAAAACTGAAACAATCTCACCAATTTCAAATGTATTTCCATGATTCATCTCGATTGCCCTTCTCCATTTTGCTTGTGTAGTATAATTGCCCTCAGATTTTTCGTAAGTTCGTGCAAGTATAGCCTAAGATAATGATTAGCAAAACATCGAAGATTCAAGACAAAGTGCTCTCAAAAGTCATCAGATTTTGCGAGAGAGATTGGAATGAAGAATGACAAATCAATTTATAGAAAATTGATTATTCGAATGACAGGCCAGGATTGAAAGATCAACGGACGGTTGAGATTGACTGATTAGACATGCATTCTGATAACTGTCAGTAGTGACATGAGTGATACAAATTAGTAATAGAATTAAAGATAATAAATGATTTAATCTTCGGGCTTATATTCGAAAATAGAAGGAATTATTCTTTGCATGACATAAAGATAAAGATGGATTAAAGCAACTATTTGTTTGAATGCACGCACAAGATTTAATTAATTAAATAGGAATATTTAATTAATATGCATGTACACGCAATTGAGTTAGAACTAGATGACTGAATGATATGATGAAGAG